>JARHVA010003361.1:532500-762500 GCA_037957365.1 Torreya grandis
AAATGAATAAACAATATGTAATATATTATTATTCATTTTAGTTCTCTTCTTATCACCTCTCTCCTGTGTGAGTTATGCTTTGGTTATTATTTTATTATAGTTAGACTATATCATATTATGGTATCAAAGATATTTTTATTTTAAATTGATATCAAAGAAGGATATAAAATATCTAGTTCATATTATTTCAATTATGCTTCTTTATCTGGTTGGATTCAAAATATGGATGTAGAGGTGGGTATAAAAATTCAAAAAATTGATTCTAAGCCATATTTTATAGTATCAAAATTTGAAACATAATCTATAGGATGTATTTGGTAGTATCATAATTTAAAATATTGTATTTGAGCCAACATTATTTGGTGGTATCTAAATTTATAATATTTTATGAGCCAACCTTATTTTTTGTATTTTACCCATGCATTCTTATCAGATGGAACATTTTATCTTGTTTACTTATCCAGATTCATGGAGGTTATTTTTTATTCATTATTTTGGAGGCTTAGCTGGATTTATAATTCTTCTAATAGAATATTACTTCATTTTTATTTTTATCTATCAATTTACATGGGTACCTCATCAATCTTAGTTTTTGGGACCCATAATCATGAGCTTAAAAATTCTTCTCTCTTACCACATCACCTATGTTTTTTATTCATGGGTGTGTTGGTGTGTCATTTTCATAATTTTTGTGAATGCCACCTTAAGTAGTGTTGTTACTAAGGTGTGATTTAATATGTGCACAATATTTATTAATGCACATTTAATGTTGATAGTTATCCTCACATACATGAGAATATTAGGTGTAGTTTAGAGAATGACCCAAACTTTCAATCCAAAAATAAAAATCTCTCAATCTCATATTGATTATATCATATAAGGAACCTTTGTCTCCTTTTGGAAATTTATAATAGATCTTAGAGTCATCTCATGAGTTGGAGGAGATGTATTATTTTAGAGAGTCTTGTTATGATGCAACCATTTTTGGCTGCACATATGTATATTTTATATTCTATTTAATGTAATACTATGTATTTTTATTGGTGAATATCTTTCTCTCTTCTAGGTACATATGTCTAGATGATTGCATTATGGAGTTTTCCTTAGCTCTCCTAATTTTTAACATGGTATCAAAACTATGTTTATTATAAATTTTATTATTGGATGATTTTCTCTCAATGACATCTTGTTTTGGTTTCTAAAATCAACACATAATTTGATATCACCATTTTTATTACTTATAGGAACAAGGCTAGCAACCTAAGATGAATAACACATTTAATTGATATTTCCTCCACTACATTTTCAAATCTCACTTTCTATTTTAGTATATAGAATAGGGTTTTTAGGTCTTTTTTTGTTCCTAAAAGTCTTGGCCACTAGATAGAGATAAATTTCATGTTGAAATACTTCTTATCTATAAGGTTTAATCTCATCATAATACCATGTAAATAAATCCTTATATTATCTAAATAATTTGAGATATGCTCTTTTGTCAACTTCTAAAAGACATTTTCAAATCTTCACTATTCTTTGGTTAGTTGTTTTAATCAAATAAATCTCCCAAACCTCAACATTCATTTGAGTGTATTTTGAAAAAAAATTGGTTGGTCTATCAAGCATATTTTTAAGATAAACTAATCCCTTTGGGAGTTTTTTAGTATTATGATGGATTACATCATTTCACAGCAATGTATCTTTTCCTTTTTACATTTCCTTGTATGACTTCCAATAAATCTAGTGATCTTCAAACTCTCTATAATTTTAATTAACTCATAAACATAATTTTCATCTTCAAATATTTTCCACCTAATTACATTATCAGATGTGGATGGCTTTACTAGGAATTTAAAATCATAGGTACAAAAAGGTATTCACATGCAAATCATCAACATTGAAGTAAATATAATAAAAATATTCTTATCACTTTCAATAAAATTGATTTTAAAAGCATCAATCACTTTAATGAGGTCCCAAGTGGATTTTATTTATTTGAAGTAGTTATGGTTAGGGGTCTTAGCAAAGAGATTACTTAGACCACATAACCTTTAGAATTATAAAGTAGAATAATGAAATAAAATGCATCAAAAAATAATAATTTTATAATTTATTATATTTCAAAAAAGATAAATATAACTTGCACACATAATGACAAAAACATGATTATCAAATGAGACCCATTAAAATAGATCTTTGTATCTTTTATTGCTAACTTATGGTCTTTGCAATTATATCCATCTATAAAAATAATAAATACTACCATTAATCTCATTTAATACATAAATCAAGTGTAGGGGAATGTATATATATAAACACAAGACCCACATAATTATAATAATGCACTCAAAAACCAATTACCATCATTAAATATAAGTAACACATCACTATGCACCAAAAATATTAAATGTTATGCACAATATCATTAAAATGTAGCCATAATAAAGAGACACATCTTAAAGTGACATTAAATGAAATTGGACCATCTTATACAATCCTAAATAGTAAGGGTGGCCAGTTAGGAATTTTTGTATCTCTTCAACCATAACATATCACAATAAAAGGAATTAAAAAATGGTGTAAACCAACAATTCCCAATTTCTATTAGAGCTAGAACAAGAAATAGAAGAAGAGGAGAAAAGGATCTATCCCATATAGTAGACAAGAGGTTATTTTGGTTGGGGGAAGCCTAATGTTGTGCAAGAAGGAAATGTTTGTGAATTAATTTTAGTTGAACTATTAATACCATTTGAAGAAAAGATTATCTTGACTATAGTAGAAAGATTGGTGGATAAATATCATGATCATATATAATTATAGATTTGTGGAGAAGGAAAATTCAAAAAACCCTATGTTGATGGAATATGGACAATATTCAAAAAAAAGGGGGAGATCTTGGGATCTTTGGATCCTTTGATAACTGAATAGATTTTGACTCCTCTTGCCTGATAAGTTATGATAGGGATGGATAATGTTGATGTAGTTTTTATGCATACCAAAGCCTTAATGAGGTAGCCTCTAATGTTTTAAGATCTCAATAGAGGTAAACTCCATTCTAAGGATTGATTTGAAGGTATGCAATATGTTATAACCTATTGATGGAATAGTGGGTAGGGCATGTAGGTTGTTTACAAGGTTTTTAGATGGAGGTGTGGTTCCTAAAAGATTGTGAATATCTATGTGAATTGGATGGGTGGATGGATTACAATATAGAGTGGGAAGGTCTCAAAAAGTAGGCAAGGGTAAGTTAAAAAAAATCTATGGTTTTTATGAACTACTTCCCTAGCTATTTTCTAAAGGGATGAGTGCTCTTAGAACTTATGCCTGTTACTAGTAGCAATTTCAGACACATAGTCAAACATGGCCAAGAAGTTTAAGGAGAGAAAGATGTAGGAAATTCATAAACCTTAGACAAAGGTTTCTCCTTTTAGGGTAGGTATTTCACACACTTAATCAGGAGATTATAGCTCAGGCTAGTGAAGTATCTAAGGTAGTTGTTGAACACAAATAGAAAACTACATCTAATAAAGAAATCATGCACAATCAAAATTATGAATCAATTTGAACTTGACTATCTTAAACAATATATTTACCAATATTTCAATAGTTGTTACACATATATATATTATTACATCAATCAAAATAATCAATAATCCATTCACAAATTTTGCACACTAAAGATTATTGAAACATACAACTAATAAAAGTAACAACTAATTACATAAAAATTGGAAAGAAAATACACACATTCATTGAGGATCAAAACTAATGTTTTTCATGTATTTAAAATTCTATGACAAAAATTCAAGTTGGATTATAATTGTTTATATAGAATTGAGGAAGGGGTCACCTCATCCTTGAAGTTCATGTAAGGTCATTACATGTGATAGTTAGAACATGAGTTCTTACTATGTCCTAAAATTGTATAAGAGCCTACTTGCAGTTATCAATTTAAAATAACATTTGCCAAAACTATGAAACATGTGTATGTGTATAAAGATAGTGACATTTTTTTACAATTATAGCTCGAACTATATGCAAACTATATATATATGTACCATTTACCAAAACTACAAATGCCTACTTTTATAGCTAACTTCAAATGAAACTCTAACATATGCACACAAGACTAAAATCATTTTACCAATGCTTTAGAACCAAGTGGTACTACTATTATCCATGATTAATATAAACTATGAATTGCATGCTTGCCCATACCTTTTATAGAATATGGATCTTTACTTTTATATTTTCCATTCAGATTAAAACATGCATGTTCATACTCTAGTTTAAGTGTGAGACCCAATGCTTATTGATAAATATAGCTCAAGTGTCCAAAGATATATGTATTCTATCCATAATTCCTTACTATTTTTCAAAATATGGCACATGTCATTACTTGATTGAGTATGGCATCTTTGCAAATTCCATCTAGAACTTGCACCATCAATCCTTATGTAATAGTTTAATGTGGTTTGTTGGATTTTAATGCTTTTGACTCATCAAATCCTATGTGCTTGGCACTTGTATTCCCTATTTTGTTCTAATTTATATGTGTGTACTTGGAAACCATTTTGGATTTATAAGCACTATGTAATGGGTTCCTTGATTTTTATCATAGGATATTATATCTATGTATTATACTCCCATGATGGTGACACTTGTCACTCTCATGAAGCTTTGATATTTCAACTCACTATTGCATTGTTTGATCAAATGGGCCCAAACAGATGCACACCATAAGATCATAGATTAGACCTTTTGAATTTTAATTTAATCATGTGGCTATGCCTCTTGTAAACTCCATGTATAATCTAAGATATATGAAAAGTCACCATCGATCTCGCACCATTGGATCAACTATACGAATCAATACAAATAATCAATCTACTAGGCACATTTAACAATTAATTTATGAGGTTAAATTTGATGTTAGAATGACTATAAAATAACATTATCATGATTATTAAAGACATCTACATGAATATCAAATTTAACTCTATAAATTAGTTTTTGTTGAGGTTAAATTTGACGTTTGCACAACCATCAAATGATGTCCTCACAACTATCAATGATGTCCATGTGACTATTAAATTTAATCTCATCATCTTGACATATGTCATTTATTTAGGATTCCATACTCCTAAAAATATAAGTAAAAAAATTACTTAACATAATACTTTGGAAAATAAGCATAAAGGACCCTACATGAATATTCTAGCCTAAGGTCTTAGTATTAATAAAATATGATTTGGACCTAGGCTAAGAATATATAAGAGAGTTATTACATTTAATCTTGATGACATATCATAGAAAAATATGATTGGGACTAGTGTATAAAATCTTAAATTCATTTCAAAACATAATGGAAATGTTCTCTAAATAAGGGTGCCACTTGGTAGTATGGCATTGGTCTCAGGGCATTTGTTGTAGGGGGAATTATTTTGGGATTTTTGTGCTTAGGAATTATTTTGAGAGAATTATCATGGGATTTCTATTGTTGGGACCCTAATTTTATTAGACAAAATATCCAAGACACAAAGTCTAAAGGAATTCCATTGGGGGGAATTGTTTTAAAATGGTCAAAGGGTATGATATTTTGGACAAAACATCCAAAAGATTTGGCCAAAGGGTAGAAGGGCCATTACAAAAGTCCTAAAGGGAAATGGTATAAGTCCCAAAGAGTAACCATAGAATTCTCTAAGGGCACTTTTAAAAAGTTTGGAGGGCCTATCCAAAAATTTTAAAGGGCAGGTGTCCTTAAAATAACTTTTGAAGGGTAAGTTGGAGGGAAAAAAAGGCATAGGACAAAGCCTTGAAGGGTAAGTGGCCACTTTAAAAATCTTGAAGGGTCTTTTTAAAAATGTCCAAAGGGTTCATTCAAAAATTCCAAAGGGCATGTGCCCTTAGGGGGAATTGTTTCAGGCCTTTTGTGTCAGACAAAATGTTTGAGACATAAAGACTAAAGGAATTGGCCTAGGATAAAAGTCCTGAAGGATAGGTTCATAGGGAAAAATTATTGGGACAAAAGTCCCAAAGGGCATGTTATTTTAGACAAAATGTCTAAAGGAATTGATCAATGTAAAAAGTCCTTAAAAGGTTGGTGTGAAGTGAAAAAAGGCCAGGGACAAAAATTCCTGAAGGGTAAGTGGCCACTTTAAAAAGGGATGAAGGGTCATTCAAAAATTAAAGGGGATTGGAATAAAATAATAAAGGATAAGTCATATAGGACAAAGGATCTAAGACAAAAAACATAAAAGGTAGGTTGATAAGATAAAGGGGCATTTCAAAAGTCTTGAAGGAATTTCATCAAGCAAAATAGCTGCAATAAAAAGGCTAAAGGACATATTTCACAAAGCTTGATGGGTAAGTTCATTTCCTTGAGGAAAATGTCTCAGACAAAATGTCTAAAGGATTTTTCCAAAAGGTAAAGGCACAAAATAAAATTATTGAAGGGTAGGTATGGAGGGGATGAAGGTCCTAGGACAAAGTTTTGAAGGGTAATTTCAAAATGCTAAAAGGTACTTTCTACCTATAAATAATCTGAAGGGTCTACTTCATATGTCATTCATCCATGACAAAAGTCATAAAGGACTAATTCATAAAGGCCAAAGGGTAATCTCAAAAGTTTGAAGGATAAGATTATTTTTTTGGGTAAATTTCCAATGGGAGAAAAGCCTACAGACCATTTCCTTTGAAGGAAATATTTTGGATAGAATTCCTGCAACAATTTCTCTAATAAATATAAGTCTATAGCCAAAAATTCCACAAGAATTCATGTGTGAAAAAAAATACCGAAAATATCAATAGGATAAGTTTGAAACAACAAGAAAAAAAAGACAAAATTTCATAATCCCAAAATAATTAAAGTGTTAGTTGATAAAAACATAATATACCAATACCACTTTGCTAAAGTATGAATGCCAATAATTAGCCTTTTCCCAAAATTTGCATAAACACATAGAAGAGGGGGTTTAAAGTCAAGAACATAGTCTAAAAAAAGTGTGTCCCCATTTCCCTATGGAAAAAATGGGGGTGTTGGGTACAACAAATGGTGACTCACAGGGGTAATATTTCTGAGTATTCAATAACCCAAAACTCTAATTTACAATCTCAAATCAGTCATGAAGTGTGCCACAAAAGAAAACTTAAATTAGAAACATGAAAGAGACTCCTAAATTAATTCATACAACATAATTTCCTTCTAATTTTCTTGGATCTATGTGTGTCAAATGTATACTTTATTTAACCCTTGATGTGATGAGTTTTTTAAAGTCTTTGATGGGGATATAGATTTCATTCTAATATATATTAAATATCAAAAATAAGTGAAGCTCAGGTATTATTATACTAACATCCAAGCATCCATAACCCTGATAGAGATACCTTGGGATCCTTCTCTTCTCATTCCATTATTTTATTTTGATCATGATGCATGGTACATTGACCTTATTTCATCATGTGAACCTTTTGATTTTCTTTGACTCTTTTAAATCCATTGGTTATTTATTATTTTATTTTATTTTTTTATTAATGGAAAATATAAGAGATGGAACCCTAGTGAGCTATAATAATTATAAAACAAATCATTATTAGAATGTCCATGCTATCTACACCTATACTTAAAACTATCTCTTCCAACAAGTATTTAATGTGATAAGTACATTTGATCCAATAAAATAAGAAAACTTTATAAATTTGTATGAAGTACTTTGATATCAAATTCCACATGCTTGGTAAAATTATTCTATTATGACACCATCCAAAATAATCTATGATCACTTACCTTCATCCTAAAGACTCAAAAACACAGAAATAAACCTAATCTATAAATTAGTCCCAAAGTGTCAAGATTTTAATTTTTATCTTTTCCACAAGTCATAAACTCAGTTGGTTTGGATTTTAACTTGGTTACAGTTAGAGAAAACACAATTCTAATCATTAGATAAATCAAATAACATCTAATCCAATAAATCACTAAAATCTAATCTAGAAAACAAGAAACTAGTCCATGAAAGTAAAATACTAAAAGCAAGAAAGATTAATATAATGAAAATAAATGATAGAATACAATAAAACTAGCCTACTCCTACTATAAATAAAAACCAAACAAGATGGGGGATGGATTTGGAAACTTTTTTTGGTATTCTTCTCACTCTTTGGTAATAAAAAAGTTTTCCCCATTAAAGTTTTAAGATAGGCAGGGACATCCTTATATTCATTCAGTAGAATTTTGAGCCTTTCTCTCATATTGTAAAACAAAAAATTAGGGTTACTCATTGGGACATCCCATACAAAATAAAAAAATAAATCTTCCCTATGATACATATGTTTTAAAATCTCACCATTATTACTCATATATTTAGGAAAACCTAATTTAGACAAACCTTGAAAGCACTTGCTGAGATGGATATTAGATTTGACTTGCAGTCTTGAAAGTCATCATATTCCTCAAAAACTTAATTTAGACTCTCACTTTGAGTGTGACCTTCAATATTTGAATGAATCAGCTCTTGACTTACCAAATCATGAATAATTTTTTTATTTACCTAGGGCTCATTATTTCTAATTTTAGGAGAGGGAGATTCATTAAATATTAATTCTAGATGGATCATCTCATCCACTACATGTTGTTGATCTTTTTTTTGTTTTTCTTTTGAATAGTTATGTTCTAAAGGATATGCAACTTCATGGGCAGCATATGTGCAATCAAAGGTTTTTTCTTCAATGTTGAGTAATGTTGATGCCCACACACATGGGGGTTCTTGGTCAATCACATATTTAACCACAGTGTCTTGTGCATTATATTTAGGCACCAAATTGAAATCAACATATATCAAATAAAGGCATGGGCATCATATGTGTAATCAAAGGTTTTTTGCTTCAATGTTGAGTAATGTTGATGTCTACACACAATTAATTTTATTATAAGGGGGCCCAAAAATAGAATCAAAATTATTGAGGGAATCCAATATAATTTTTCCATTTTCCCCATGATAAAAATGCATACCTCCCTTAGGCATGACATAATCTAAAATCTCAATATTGGAGCCTGCATGATCAGAGGAGAATAAGTTAAGAATATAATCATCAAATGAGCCTTCTGATAGAGATTCTAATATAAATTGATAGTAATAACAGTCGTTAATACTATATTTAGATATAATATCTTGTTTTTTAAGAAAATTAATTGATCCTCTACCTAGGCATATGTTATCTCATATAGTTAATGCAAAGGTTGACGACGTGTTAGGACTTGTTCCAAAGTCTTAACTTAGCTTATCATTTTGGTAAATTTATTTTAAATAATAAAAGTATATGGGGAATTATTATTTTTATAAAGACATCTTCATAAATAAATAAACTTAGTTTTATTAGGTTAGTTTTATATTTGTGTTAAATAATTAGAACTACCTTTCATATGGAATTCTGGTGGAAGCTGGTTAATAGGTTAGTTGGTTTTTACTAGTATGTCGTGAAAACCTATAAATATATGTTTTTAAATGTAAAAGGGTTAATGACAAATTGTAACCCTTTTTATGTACTTTTTAAATTTTGATTAATAAAATACTTGTGGACCCACCTCAATGGGCACAAGATTTAGCTTGGGTGATTTTGTTTGGTTAAATCTATTAGAGTCTTATCAGTTGTATCAGAGCATGGTAACTTGGTAAATGATTGATAAATTTAAGGTGAAAGAGGACATGGTGATCTTAAGAATAAAATATGAAATAATCTATGTGATTTGATAAAGAAGGCTCATATGAAATTGATTTTGGCAAATATAAGGTATGTCCCTTATTAAAATACTTTGGAGTTGATATTTAAAAAATTATTCAAATATCAAAGTTTTGAAATATTTTTTTTAAATAATATGATTAGATGAATTTTATAATTAAAATAGAAATTAATTTTGTATGGATGGTCTAAGAAGCAACAAAATTAATTTTCTCATCCTCCATTTTTTGAAGCTTGAATCTCCCTGTTAAAACCTAGAAGTTGATTGTTTGATTCTAATTTTTAAAATATGAAAAATAATCCATTTGTAAGGATTTATAATCTTGTAAAACCCCTATAAAAAATTGGTATGGCCTCAATGATTTTTTAGAAAAAATCTAAAATAAATTTGGATAAATCTCTATCAAATTTAAGTTTTTTTATGTCAAAAATATAATCTAAAACTATCCTGAAAGATTTTAAAGAAAATTTATGAGTTGTATGGTTCAGTTTTAAATTTTTACAACTCTCATAGTGTCCAAAAATTCTAGACATCATTCATTTTATAGTAAAATCCCTTTGTGGTAGTTTAAATTTGCTCAATTTTTCTTTAAAACTCCATTATTTGGCCCTATACAAATTTGTAAGGCCTAGTACATCAAGAAAAGAGTTCCAAGAATTATTATTTGAAGATAGGGTGTCCTTGGATATAGCATGGCATTGGAATACAACTGAAAAAATAATATTTTACATTTTCCAAATTTTACTAAAAGATTTTATGGTTTGAGGGGTCCACAAATCAAAGAGCTTTTTACTTTTTCCAAAAGTTTCATAGATGAATTAATTTTTACTTGGTAAAGTAATTTTTTTAATTTTTCAAAGATAAAAAATAAGATTTAAAAATAAATTTATCATTATATTCCTTGCAAAGGTTCATAGACTAATTAAAAATCATGATTTTGTAAAAACCCTTGGGAGTTGGAGGTCCAGGGTTCAAATCTTTATTGTGGTGAAATTTTCTATTAGGCATTTAATTTTTGGAAGAATATTCCATTTTTTGGAATCTTTTACATTTTTTGAATATTTCAAATAGAATCAATCATGTGAAAGAATGAAATTTAGTGGGAGAAAAGCACTAGTTGTGTGTTTCATTAGTAACATAAGGGTGTAATTGGTGAAACAAGGGTGTAATTGGTTTAAATATTTTATTTTTGGTGAGGTTAAGTGCAAAACCCATCAATTTGGTCTATGTGGAGGTTAAGTGAAAAACTCCATAAAAGCATTATTTTGTACAAAGTGTTATTGTGATTATGTTATTATTTCATTTTTCATACTTAATTTCATCTCAAGATGACAAAAATTCAAAATTTAATTTCAGGTGGTGATAGATTAATGATTTCAAACTATTCATATTGGAAACATTTTATGGATGTTTCATTAGTTTTTAATGAGTTATGGGATGTTGTAAAGAATGGAAATCCTACATTGCCTATAGAACAAGCCAAACTTGATGTATTTAATTTACGTGATTTTAAGGCCCTAGATTTAGTCAAGTGTTGTTGTACTTGGGATAATTACATACATATTGAAAATTCTCCTCATAGTTACACTTCATGGAAAACCTTATTTGATTTGTATGATAAGAAACTTAAGCATAAGAAGATAGACATCCACATACAATTATTTACTTTATTTTTAGAGGAAGATGGGGATATGGTAGAATACATGTATAAAGTGAATAATATTTATATTGAGTACACTAAGGCTAGGTTTGGAAAACTAGATGAAGATTTCATAGTTATTGCTACTTTAAAAGGACTATCTAGGTCTTATAAGAACTTTGTAGAAATATTGCATGTCTCTGACAAGATCATATGTATCACTTTTGATAAATTGGCCAAGTTGGTTATTCAACATGACCTCTCTCTACCTAATAAATCCAATAAAAATAAGGAATCCCATGTTTTAGAGTCTAATCCTAGTTCATCTTCTTTTGGTCAAGAAAATAATAGAGGGGACAATTATAGAGGAGGTCGAGGTTATAGGGGAGGAAGATATCAAAATCAAGGTAGAGGTTATTCAAATCAACAAAAATATATCCATTCTAATTCAAATGAGATGATTGATAGAGGACATCACAACTCTTATAAATGTAGAGGTTGAGGTAGATTAGACATTCAATGTCATAGATGTGGTAAATTTGGTCACATTACCTCTCAGTGTGGGATTATTTTTGACAAAATTTAGAGGCCACAAAAAGTGACTAAGTCTAACTTTTCTCAATATGTTGATCATGACTATGATGATTATATCAATGTTTCTCATGAATATGCATTCACTACTTTAGGAAACATTGATTATATGGAATATGAGGCTAGAGATGAGTTCATAGGTGTATGGGTTTTATATACAAGAGCAAAAAAACACATGAAATTTAGGTGAGACTTATTTTAGACTTTCAAATAAGCTTCTCTCTCTATGGTATCCTTGGTAGATAAATTTTTGCATGCTCCATAAGGTCTTGGGTTAATTCATATTCTCCTTCCTAATGGATCAATCACATACTTATAAGATGTTTGGTATGTTCCCACATTACAAAAACATCTTATTTCCTTGGTAATTATTAAAAATAAAGGTTATCAAATTGTGCTTGAATATGGGCTCATTTATATTAATTCAGTGAAGGATGGATATAAAACCATGTATACATGATATGAGGATGGAAATTTGACTAAATTGCATTGTAAAGTGCTTCCTCCCATAGTAGAACTTGTGACAGTCATTTAAATACATATAGGTACTATGTCTACATAATAGTTGTGGCATATCCCTTATGGACATTTGAATGCTCACTCTTTAGTGGACTTGCAGAGATATGGTATGGTGAGTGGGTTGCCCACTTTTTACAAAGATAGTATTCTTTGTGAATCATGTGTTTTGGGAAAATAGAATTGATAAAATTTTCCTAAGAATTCTTCATGGACAGCTACCAGATGTTTGTAGTTAGTTCATAGTGATGTATGTGACATGAAAAAGTCATCCATTAGAGGGTGTAGATATTTTGTGTTTTTTATTGATGATTTTTCTAGGATGACTTGGGTGTTTTTCATGAAAAAAAATCAAAAGTTTTCACTAAGTTTATTGATTGGTTACACTTAGTTGAAAAATAAGTAGGTTCATACTTAGCCACTCTTCATTTAGAAAATGGTGGTGAGTATAATTCAAATGATTTTTTGGATTATTATTGGGAACATGGCATTCATAGACAATATAGTAATGCTTACACTCTGTAGTAAAATATAGTATTTGAATGAATGAATAGAACTTTAGAGGGCACAACACAAGCTATGTTTCACTATAAAGAGATCGATGATAAGTTTTGGGTTGAATCCATTGAAACTATAGTGTATTTGAAAAATAGGTCCCCCATAGTTGAACTTTTGGGACAAACTTCATATGAGGCTTGGTATGGGTTTAAACAAAAAGTTAAACACTTGAAAATTTTTAGATGCTTTTGTTTTGATTTAGTTCCCACTAAACATAGAACTAAGTTGGAACCAAAAAGTATAAAATGTAACTTTATTGGATATTCATAAATTAAAAATGGGTATTGTTTTCTTGCATAAGATACAGGCAAATTCATAGTGAGTCAGGATGTGGTATTTGATGAATTTAGTACTATGAACATTATAGAGATTGATTCTCAATTTTGTAGGTTCAAGAGGAAAATTGCAAAATGTGATAAGGAGTTGAATAATGAGGTCAATTCTATGAGGTTACAGTATGAGACTAATATCCCTTCACTTTCCTCTCCTTAATCTACTAATTCATAGGTTGATGACTTAGAAAATGTTGAAAATTATCTAACTCTTCCTTCGAATGGTGCACATGATGAGAATTTTGATATTCCTAATTTGAATAATTTAAATAAGTATCCAAAATGGTCTTATATTACTTTTTTTGACTTAAAAGTAGATGAAGTTTTTTTAATAGGTCCTAAGAGTTCTCATAAATAGGTAAACTATGCAATGGTTATTACTACTTCTTCCACTGAGCCATCTAATTTTGAGGAGGCCCCTACTAAACATGTTTGTCAACATGCAATGCAAAGTGAGCATGATGCAATACTTAATAATAATACTTGGGTTTTGGTTGATCCTCCTCCACATGTTCAACCCATAGGATGCAAATGGGTTTATAAGACTAACTATAAACTGGATGGATCCATTGATAAACATAAGATAAGATTTGTTACATAAGGATATACACAAAAATAAGGTATTGACTACAAGGAAACATTTGCACCAAATAAAAAATGACACTTTATTCATATGGTAATTACTTTGGTATCACATAATGGCTGGAAAGTATATAAGATGGATGTTAAAAGTGATTTTATGATTGGTGATTTATAAGAAGAAGTACATATGAAACAACCTCAATATTTTGAGAAAGTGGGTACATAACACAAAGTATGTAAATTGATAAAATCTTTGTATGGACTCAAATAGGCACCTAGGGCTTGGTATGAGAAAATGGATTCATACTTGAAGACAACTAGCTTTGAATGTATTGAATCTGATGATACTCTTTATTTTCGAATGTAGGGTAAGAAATTAGTGATTCTTGTTCTCTATGTTGATGACTTATTTATCACAATCAATGATGAAAACCATAACAAGTCTTTGAATAAGGAATTAAAATATGGGTTTACGATGATATATCTTGGACTTATTCACTACTATATTGGCATAGAAGTAACTTAGAAAGAGCATAGTATTTTCATTTCACAAACTAAGTATGTTTCTAAGTTATTAAATAGGTTTGGCATGTGTGATTACAAACCTACCCTCACTCCCATGCAAAGTAACTTGAAATTGTCTAAGGATGATGGCAGTGCTTTTTTTGATGGCACCAAATATAGATTATTAGTAAGAGGTTTGATATATTTGATGTATACCAAGCTCAATATATAATTTTCCATTGGAATTTTGTCTAAGGTTATGAATGAGCCTAGAGAAATTCATTGGCATGTAGTAAAAAGAGTACTTCATTACCTTTAGGGAATGAAAACCTATGGCCTTGAGTACCTCCACAATAAGAACTTCAAGATTATTGGGTAATGTGATGTAGATTTTAGTGGATGTGTGGATGATAGAGTATCTACAATAGGATACACTATGTATATGGGTTTAACTACCATTATTTGGTGTTGTAAGAAGTAGGATACAATGGAAAATTCATCAATAGAATTAGATTACATTGTAACATGGGATGCTTCCAGAGAAATTGTTTATTTATGGTGCATTTTTTAATATATTTAGATTTCTCAGATTGCTCTTACACAGTTATACAGTGATAATCAGAGTGTAATTAAGATGTCTAAGAATCTAGTATTTCATATAAAAAACATATGGATGTCAAATATCATTATCTATGAATGTTTGTGGTAAATAAATCACTTGATCCTATATATTTCCCAATTGTTGATTAGATAGTTAACATTTTCACAAAACCCCTTGACAAAATCATATTTGAAAAATTTAGAAAAATGTTTGGCATAAGTCCAAAGAACTGAATTTGGATCATGGGTGGGTTTGTTATGACTTGTTCTAAAGTATTAACATAGATTAGGATTTTCATAAGTTTATTTTAAATAATAAATGTAAATGGGGCATGCTTATTTGTATAAAGATATCCTAATAAATAAATTAACCTAGTTTTATTAGGTTAGTTTTATATGTGTTAAGTAAATAGAACTACCTTTTAGGTAGAATTATCATGGGAGTTATTTAGTAGGTTATTTGGTTTTTATCGATACATGGTGAAAACCTATTAATGTATATTTTTCAATATAAAAGGGTTAATGGCATAGTGGCACCCTTTTTATGTACTTATTTTATTTTGATTAATAAAATACTTGTGGACCTGCCTCAGTGGGCACAAGATTTACCTTAGGTGATTTTATTTTGTTAAATATATTGGAGTGTTATCACAATGTTCATTTAAATTTACACTTTCTTCACTACCATCATTTTTTTAAATTATCTCATCAAATATCAAGATGGAATGAGAATGATCTGATTCTCCTAGCTTGGCAGATTACTCTTCTTGTTATTGGTATCTCAATTTATCCTATAGCATTACAATTTATTCTTTGATATTTATAATACATTCTTATACCTCTTTTATGATCTAATCATTCTCTCCATTCAGGATCTCTTATTCATTATGTATAGTAATTAGATTAAAAGGAAACCCTTCCACTATGTTCCAGTTTGGGCATAGTAACAAGCTTTCTCTTTGGATGGATTTTGTATAATTTATATCCAACATACCTACATAGAACCTCATAAAAGGTTTTAAATTATATTTTAAAGAATAAGCATCAATATTTGGAACAAATTGTATCAAAAATATTCATCAATATTAGTGCAACTAGTAATAGAACAAGGTGCCAACTTTGCAATCCAATTATGCATTTCTTCTCCTAATGAGAAAGGGAAAAAATTGTAGATTACATCCTCAAAATTTATATCTATAACATGCATATCATATGTATAAGCAAAAAGATGCCCTTCAAAAAATATTGGGTGATTTTAATGGAACCTAAGAAAGTATTCGAAAGGGTCATTTTGGAAATCATGCTGAATACCTGTGATATTTATGGGTCCTTTGTCAAGCCAATCAATTCTCAAAACTTTTAGTAAAATCAAAGATAGAATAATTATTTCTAACATGAATTAACTATTGATGCAAGTTTTATACACACTAAAGCCTTAATGAGCTATCCTCCAACATTATAGGATCTTAATAGAGGTAAAATCCATTTTAGGGCATGAGTTGTAGGTATGTGGTCTATTACAACCTATTGATGGAATAGTAGGTAGGGCATGTAAGTTTTTGACAAGTTTTTTAGATGGAGGTGTGGTTCCTAAAGGATTGTGAATCTCTATGTGAATTGGATGGGTGGATGGCTTATAATCTAGAGTGGGTAGGTCTCAAAACAAACTCAAAAAGGAGGGAAGGGTAAGACAAAAAAGAAAGCTTATATGGTTTTCAAGAACTAATTCCTTGGCTGGTTTCTAAAGGGATGAGTGCTCTCAAAACCTATTCTTTTTGCTAAAAGCAATTACACATATAGTTAGACATGACCAAGAAATCTAAAGAGATAAAGATGTAGGAAATTAATAAGCCTCAAACAAAGGCTACTTATTTTAGGGTAGCTATTGAACACCCTTAATCAGGAGATTATGGCTCATGGTAGTGAAGTATTTGAGGTAGTTATTACACACACACAAAAACATACATCCAAGAAAGCACTCATGCACAATCAAAATTATGGATCAATTTGAACTTGACTATATTAACCAATATATTTATCAATCTTTCAATAGCTATTGCACATCTATAGATTATTAAATCAATCAAAATAATAAAGAATCCATTTGTATCTTTTTCACATTAAATATTATTGAAACATAAAACCAATGAAAGTAACAACTAATTACACATAAATTGGAAAGAAAATACATAAACACGTTTGTTGATGATCAAAACTAATGTTGCTCCTATATTCAAAATTCTCTTAAAAAATCCAAGTTGGATTATAATTGTTTATATAGACTTTGAGAAGGCATCACCTCATCATCCAAGTTCATGTAAGGTCATTACAAGTGATAGTCAGAACATGAATTATAATTGTGGTAGATAATCATATAATAGTCTACTTGTAGTTATCAATTCAAAATAGCCTTTGACAAAGCTATGAAACATGTGCATGTGTATAAAGATAGCAATATTTTTTTATAATTATAACTCTAAATGTATGCAAAATATAAATAGATGTATCATTTACCAAAACTACACATGCCTCCTTTTATAGGTTGTGATAATAACCTATTGATATTTCAGATTATACACCTTCAAATAGAACTTTGACATATGTATGCAAGAACAAAATTATTTTACCAGTGTTTTAGAACCAAGTGGCACTATTGTTAGCCATGACTAATATGAACTATGCATTTCATGCTCACTCATGCCTTTTATATAATCTCGATATTTACTTTTATATTCACCATTTAGATTAAAACATGTGTGTTCATACTCTATCTTAACTATGAGACCTTATGCTTATTGATAAATATAGCTCAAGTGTCCAATGATATATGTATTCTTTCCATAATGCCTTACTAGTTTTCAATATGACACATGTCATTACCTAATTAATTCATGGATATTTGAAAAAGTCCATCTAAAACTTGTATTGTCAATCCTTATATACTGGTTTAACATAGTTCATTGTATTTGAGTGCTTTTAGCTCATAAACTCATATGTTCTTGACACTTGTCATTCCCTATTTTGCTTTTCTGCATATATGTTCCACTTGGTAGGCATTTGGGGCTCTTGAGCTCTATGTACTAGGTTCCTTGCTTCAACCTATAGGTCATTGGATCTATGTACTAGGATCCTATGATGGTGACACTTGTCACTCTTGTAGAGCTTTGAAATATCAACTCACTCTCATGTCATTTGATCAAATGGGCCCAAAAAGATGTACACCATAGGATCTTGGATTAGAACTTTTGACTTGTACTTTGATCATGTGGGTATACTACTTGGAAACTCCTTGTTTAATCTAGAACCTTTTAAAAGTCTCTATCTATTCACATCTTTGGATCAAATATACAGATCAACGTGAACTATCGATCTACTGGGTCCACTTAACATATAATTTATGAGGTTAAATTTGACATTCACATGACAATTAAATTATGTCCTCATGACTATCAATTATTTCCACACAACTATCAAATTTAATTCTATAAATTAGCCATTTCCAAAGTTAAATTTGATGTTTACACGGCCATCAAATGACTTCCTTGTGATCATTAATGACATCTGCGTAACTATAAAATTTAATGTTATCAGTTACACATGTGTAATTTATTTGGGATTCCTTAATGCTATAAACATAAGAAAAAAATAACTTAGAATAATACTTTGGGAAATAATCATAAAGGACCCTACATGAATATTCTAGCCTAAGGTCTTAGTATCAATTAAATATGATTTAGACCTAGGCTAAGAATATATAAAGGAGCTCCTACATTTAATCTCGATGACCTAGCATAGACAAATATGATTGGGGCCCTTGGATAAAATCTTAAATTAAGCTCAAAACATAATGAAAATGTTTTGCAAGCAAGGGTGCCACTTGGTAGTATGTTATTGGTCTCAGGGCATTTGTTTTAGGGGGAATTATTTTGGAATTTTTGTGTGAAGGAATTATTTTGGGAGAATTGTCATAGGATTTATATTACTGGGACCCTAATTTTGTTAGTTAAAATTTTTAAGACATAAAGTCTAAAGGAATTCCATCAAGGGGAATTATTTAAAAAGGGCCAAAGGGTATGATGTTTCAAATAAAATGTCTATAGGATTTGGCTGAAGGGCCATTATAAAATTCCTAATGGGAAACTATAGAAGTCCCAAAGGGTAACCATAGAAGTCCTAAAAGGCACTTTCAAAAAGGTTAGAGGGCATGTCCAAAATTTTTAAAGGGCATGTGTCCTTAACAAAACTTTTGAAGGGTAAGTTGGAGGGAAAAAAAGGCCTAAGACAAAGTCCTGAAGCATAAGTGGCCACTTCAAAAATCTTGAAGGGTCTTTTTCAAAATGTTTGAAGGGTAAATTTAGAAAGTTTGAAGGGCATGTTCCCTTTAGGGGAGTTATTTCAAGATTTTTGATCCAAAACTCAAAATTTATAGTTGATAAATATCTCAATAGCATAGAAATAACACAGTAACAATGAATTCTTTGAGAAGAGATGTAGTATTACTCAAGATCGCAATACAAATATATGCTTATCTCTAGGAAGAGATGTATGTCTTCACATTTTGAAAGCATGGGAAGGATTTGGAAGGTCACCAATCTCAAGGGAGATTAAGTGGTTCAACTTCCAAGATTTAAAACAATACAAAATTTGAGGAATTACTATTTTTAGAAACTTACTATTTTTAGACTACACTATTAAAATTGAAATTTGGGGCACTTCCTTTGGATTTTTAGGTGTCAAAATTCATTGAGGAGATCTCAATTTTATTTCACGATGTTCTCCTCATTCTTATCTTTCCAACAGTTCAAACAGTGAGTCAATTGGAGCTACGGTGCAAAAGTTATGGCTCCCAAAAGTTTTGTCATCAATTAGGGTAGAACTATCACCCAAATTGTCACCTAAATTATTGCCTAGATCATTCCTCCCTCCTTGAAAATCAATGGTCCCCATTTCATCAATGTTTCCCATCAAGTGTGGTAGTTTTTTCTTGATCTGATTCTTTATGAGCCACTCACCTTGATGGCTAAATTGGCCCCTTTTGACCACTCGATAAAGCAGAATAGAGCGTCCTCTTGTTGTCTTCATCTAGGTATCCACAATCTGATCCTCTTCCACTGGAGGAAAACTCTGTGGATCAAGCTCATCAATGTCTAGTTGTTTTTCTACAACTGAAGTGTCTAATAGAGGTGGGTGATATGGTTTGAGGAGCTCCACATTGAATATTGGATGCAGACCAAGGTAGGCTGGTAGGTTCAACTCAAAAGCATTTTCTCCAACTCTTCTGGTGATGGTGTAGGGACCATATTTCAGAGGCCAATCTTTCTATGTGGGCCTAAAAGTCATTACTTCTGAAGCTACAACCAAACCTTATCACAGACAACAAAATGGTGTGCAATCTTGTGTTTGTCATGGCATTGCTTATATTTTTGATTCACCTTCTCCAGGATGTCATAAACTTATTGCTAGATGTGTTGCATTTGTTCAAAAAACTTTGTTTCTTTTGCTACCTCATATCTTCCATGAGGTGTGTATTCCATGGTGGAAAATGGAACAACTATATCAATCGATGCCATGGGTTAGAACCCAAAACATACTTGGAATGGATTATGCTTGGTCAACCTGTGCAGTGCCTAATTGTATCCATGTTGTATGAAAAGAAGTCCCTAATCCCATGTACATGGATGTTTGGAGTGATACATCTAAATCATGTGAATAATAAAGTAGTTTACCACCTTTATTTGACCATCAGTCTATGGATGGAAAGCTGTGGACTTCATCAGCTTAGTATCCATCATCTTCCATAGAGTGGACTAGAAGATGCTCAGGAACCTGCTATCTTGATCTGAGACAATGGACTTGGGGAGACCAAAATGGACCCATACATGACTAAAATATAGTTGAGTAGTTTCCTCAGCAGATATATTTTTCTTACAAGCAATCATGATAGCCATTTTTGAAAAATGATCAACTACCACAAAAAAATATAGTCCTTACCATGTTTTGAAGTGGGAAAACCTGAGAGAAAATCCATTGAGACGGATTCCCAAGGCCTGGTTGGTTCTGGCAATGGCATGTACAATCCTTGCTTCTTATTTTTTGGCTTGGCTATCACACATGGGGTGCAATATTTGAGATATCTTTCCAAATCCTTTCACATATGGGGCTAGTAGAAGTGTTTTTGAAGAACTGCCAATGTCTTTTCAATACCAAAGTGTCCAGCTGTCCTACTGAAGTGTGCTTCCCATATCATATTTTGTTGCTTTATAACTTGAACACAAATGTGCCCCATATGATAGAGGACATTATCTTGAAAATAAAAATTAGAAACATGTTTACCTTTTTGAAGTGCTTGATATGTATCAGCAAAGGTAGGATATGCTTCATACAGAGCACCCCAAATGCCAGTCTCATGTCTGATAGGTCCAGATTATTTTGAGTGTAGTAATTGGTGGGTGTCTTAGAAAATCTATAGCTATATTTGAGATCCCCTTTTTGTGTTTTATTATTAGGTGGAATTGCTAAAGATATGTGGCCCACTTTTGGTGCCTCTCATTTCATAGTTTGCTTTACATCTGGATGAATTCCAATGGTCTGTGGTCAGTGTGGATGAATGTTTCTTTCCCCAAGATGTAGTGTTTCCATTATTTGTAGGCTTACATAATGGCATAGAGCTCCTTATCATATGTTGGATATTTCTTGATTGTATTAATGAAAGTTTCACTGTGATATGCAATAGGATGGCCATGTTCCATGATGACAACTCCCGTGGCATATTCAGATGCATCTGTCATCAACTCAAAAGGTTAATGCAAATCTAGCAAGGTAAGAACAAGGGTTGAGTAGAGTTTGTTCTTAAAATTCTCAAATTCCCTTTGTTGTATTTCACCCCACTGAAATGTAGCTTTAGCTCCTCCTTTATTCACTTGGGTTAGTGATCAAGCAACATGTGAAAATCTAAGAAAAAACATGTGGTAGAAATTTGCAAGACCCAAAAAGTTGCAAAGCTCTGTGAGGGTCCTTGGTGTGGGCCATTCTTGAATAACTTGAATCTTTTTTGGATCAACATGGACACCTTCCTCATTCACAATGTACTTGAGGTACTAAATTATTGTCATCCTGAATGTGCATTTGTGAAGATTTGCATACAACTTGTGCTCTCGAAGAGTTTGAAGCACCTTACGAACATGTTGTAAATGTTCTTCCCATGTTCTACTATAGATGAGTATGTCATCTAAGTAGACAACCACAAATGAGTTGGTGAAGGGTCATAGGATGTCATCCATCATCCTCATGAAGGTTTCAAGTGCATTAATTAAGCCAAAAGGCATAACCAACCATTCAAAGAGCCCCTCCTTAGATTTGAATGCAGTCTTACAAACATTAGTGGGATCGATGGGAATTTGGTGATAACCAGATTTGAGATCAATTTTGGTGAATAACTTCACACCATGGAGCTGGTCTAGTAGGTCATCAATCCTAGAGAAAGGATAGCAATTCTTCATAGAGATTTTATTCAGGGCTTGGTAGTCAATGCAAAGCCTCCATGTTCCATCTTTCTTCGGTGCCAAGACAATTGGGCTACCACAAGGTGAAGATCTTGGCCTGATGTGACCCTTTGGATCAATTCTTGAATCTATCTTTTTATCTCATCATTCTCCAAAATTGACCTACAATACATAAGACTATTAGGCAAAGGTGATCCTGGGATCAAATCGATAGAATTTTTTACCTGGTAATGTAGTGGAACTCCTATGGGTGACTAGAATAAGTCATCATATTCTCCTATGATTCATCTTATCTACTTTTGTTGTTGTCTTGATTTTGTAGTCAAGACTGCAACATCGGCCTTCTTGGATTTCTGTGGCTTGACCACCATGAGAACAAATTTCTTTATTTTCTCCACCAATCTCTTACCTTGCTTAGCACTGATTAGGGGGACAGATGTGGGAGGTGGTACCTCTAGTACCCTATAGCGCCATGTTCCAAGAGTGAGGGTGATCCCTTGGGTTCATGATTCATAGATGCCATGTTGCTCATACATGAATGGCTGACTAAGAAGTACATCACAAACATCTAGATTGACCACATCACACAAGACTTCATCTTGGAATGGTTTTATAACATATGAAAGAAGACACTGATGGGTGACACGGAGGTCTCTCCCTGGGCTCGACCATCCAATACTATAGGGCTTTAGATGAGGCTTCATGGATATATTTAGACTTTCCACAACTTTAGTAGAGATTAAATTCTTGACTCCCACTATCAAGAATGAAATGCAAAAGGCTTACCTTTTGCCCATAATTTGGAGTGAAACAATCTTTCCTTGTCATCTATTCTTTCCTCATGAGTTTGTGATGAAGCAAAAATGGTGTCAGACTCAGCATCTACAATTTCTTCTTCATCCTCTTTGACTATGGGTTTTGTATGAGGTAGAGTAGTAGATGTCGAGTATTGTGACTTAGAAAGCAATGGCTTGATGGCTTGACATTCTTCTTTGGAGTGAGTTCCATTTTTGTGGTAATCACACCATTTTCTAGCCTTCCCCTTCTAGGATTTCTTATCCTAAAACTCCTTTTGCTTCCAATTTTGACCTTGTGTTTGACCTTCCTTGTCACTTTTCCATTTTGAGGGTTGACTCTTTGTATTCTTTCTACCATGCTTCTGTTCAATCTTCACTACAAATTTGTATGCCTCATCAAGGGTTTCCAAATTGAAGAGTTCCATTTCCCCCCATATGTACCATTGTAGTCCACCATGATATTTGAGAGTCTTATGTTTCTCACTTTCTTGAATGCCCAATCTTACAGACAAAGAATGAAAAGTGTCTATGTAATCTTGAACAGATTGGTCCTTACCTTGGTGAAGTTGTTACCACTATATGTACAGATCATCATATGCTCCGATGGAATAGTATTCTTCTTTCACCGCTTCCACAAAATCATCCTAGGTAGGTTCCACCTCAAGGCCAATGTCATCTATATTAAACATCTTTTTTTACACTTCCCACCAATTTTTCACAGGCAATGTTGATTTCAAAAGAGCAAAAGTAATCTTTTCTCTATCGGTGAACTTATTTACAGAGAAGTAAGAAGACAGTTGATCCAACCAATTTTCTACTACATCAACATTTATTTTGCCTTCAAATGTAGGAATATCAAAATTTACCTAAACCTTGAAGGGTGTTGGGGCACTAAAAGGATGTTCCTTGGATGAGGAGCCAAGAAGTGGAGTTGTGGAGCTAGGATTTCCCATCGGAAGTGTTTGAAGAAAATTGTTGTAGCATCTACACTTGTTGCCATTAGAGGGATTCATTCACCATTTCCTTGAAAGGATTATATGTCTTAGTGTCATCTTCCATTTGAAGTTGTTTGGAGCGAACAGGTGGAAAATTTGGAAGCTCTGTTGTTTCCCACCCAAGCTTCTTGTAGCCTGACCTCATCCTCAGGATCATACACTCTCAAGACAAACCGCTCTGATACCACTAATCCAAAACTCAAAATTTTTGGTTGATAAATATCTCAATAGCATATAAATAACATAGTAACAATGAATTCTCTGAGAAGAGATGTAGTATTACTCAAGATCACAATACAAATATATGCTTATCTCTGGGAAGAGATGTCTGTCTTCACATTTCAGGTTACCTCTTCATTTATAAACATTTTTAAATCATGGGGAGGATGTGGAAGGTCACCAATCTCAAGGGAGATGAAGTGGTTTGACTTCTAATATTTAAAACAATACAAAATTTGAGGAAATACTATTTTTAGAAACTTACTATTTTTAGACTGCACTATTAAAATTAAAATTTGGGGCACTTTTGTTGGGTTTTTGGGGGTAAAAATTCATTGATCAAATCTTAGTGCCATTTCATGATGTTCTCCTCATTCTTAGCTTTCCAATAGTTCAAATGGTGAGTCAATTGGAGCTACGGTGCAAAAGTTATGGCTCCCAAAAGTTTTGTCATCAATTGGGGTGGAACTGTCACCCGAATTGTCGCCTAAATTGTTGCCCGAATCACTTTTGCATTGAAAAAAATGTTCAAGACACAAAGTCCTAAGGAATTGGCTGAGGAAAAAAGTACCAAAGGGTAGGTTCATAGGTTTAAATTCCCTAGATAAAATTCTCAAAGGGCATGGTCTTTTGGATTAAATGTCTAAAGGAATTGGTCTAAGGATAAAGTCCCAAAAAGGTTGGTGTGAAGGGCAAAAGGGCCAAGGAAAAAAATTCTTGAAGGGTAAGTGGCCACTTTAAAAAGGTACAAAGGGTCATTTTCAAAAATAAAAGGGGATTGGAACAAAATCTTGAAGGATAAGTCCTAGAGGATAAAGGATCTAGGATAAAAATCCTAAAGGGTAGGTCACAAGGCAAATGGGCATTTTAAAAATCATGAAAGAATTCTATTAGGAAAAATGGCGATAATAAAAATGTCAAAGGACATACTACACAAAGATCAAAGGGTAAGTTCATTTTTTTGGGGAAAATGTCTCAAAAAAAATGTCTAAAGGATTTATTCAAAAGGCAATGGCATAGGACAAAAGTCCCAAAGGGAAGGTGTAGAGGGGCCAAAGGGCTAGGACAAAAGTTTCAAAGGGTAATTTCAAAAACTTTAAGGGTAATTTGTACCCAAAAATAATTTGAAGGGTCTAATTCATAGGGTATTCATCCATGACAAAAGTCTCGAAGGATCTACTTCATAAAGGCCGAAGGGTAATCTCAAAAGGCTAAAGGGTAAGTCTATTTCATTGGACAAAATGCCCATGATATAAAATCCTATGACCATTTCCATTGAAGGAATTGTTTTGAATAAAATGTCCATAATAATGTTTTTGATAAAGATAATTCCATGGCCAAAAATCCCATAAGAATTCATGTGTAATAAAAAATCTCAAAAAGACCAATAAGATAAGTCCAAAATAACAAGCCTAAAAATACAAAATTGTATAAGTATTGAAAGAATTCAAGCATTAGTCAATTAAAACATAATATACCAATGCCACTTTATTAAAGTATCAAGGCCAATAATTAGTCTTTTCCTAGAATTTTCATAAACACATAGAAGAGGGGGTTCAAAGTTAAGACCATAGTTTGAAAAAAGTGGGTCCCCATTTCCCTATGGAAAAAAGGGGTTGTTGGGTACAATAGATATATAATTTTCTTGGTCAATCTAGAAGGTATTAATTCACGGGAATAGGGAACTCAACTCATTAAAAGGAATCCAAAAAAATGTACTTTAGAAGGGGGTTTTTGTTTGGGATCAGGGCAAAGATATGATGGATCTTGCACTTAATGGCATTGGATAAAATGTCTTCATTCAGAAGGATCACCCTTATGACCTTTGGTTAAGAGGTGGAATGGAAATAATTTATCTTCCTTGGTCAAAATTTACACTCTTTTTAAGATGGAACTAAGTGTATGTAAAGGGAAATGCAACTAATCTATAAATCAGTCCTAGCTTAGAGAAGATAAATCATACTTACAATTTTGATTGTTGATATATTATATATTTGGGGTCATGACCAAGATGGATTTGTTATACCTAACCAAAGAATTATTACCACAATAATATCACTAGGGAGGGTTATAAATCCTCTAGTCAAGCAAAAATATGTGATAACCCTAAATAGGTCCTATGTTTTCATATTTACTAAGTATAAATGACAAAATCAAAGTAAAGTCTAATTTAGTGCTCCCCAAATCTTGTGGCACAAAATTGGGGTAATAAATATAAAAATAAACAACCTAAGTCTAATTATAATGCATGGGAGAGAAGTACAAATGTAAATCTATCTACTCTTACAAAGGAAAAACAAAGTTAGGAATACTTACCTTTGAAGATGAACCCATGGAGCCTCAATCTCTCCCTTGTCCAAGGTCGTTCACAAGATGTTTTTGTGGTATGCAAGGATAATAAATATAAGTCATCTCTAAGCTACACAACCTATATATGCATCTAAAAGACTTGTCCATAAGACAAGATCTATATCTCCAAAGAAAGTATGAAACCTTAAGCTATTGTCCTCAAGTAGAATGGTGGATAAGCATATGTGCAATATAATACTCTTATTATTATCTTCCTTAATAATTTATGAAATGAGTGTGTATATATAGATGAATCTAATGCTAAACCTTTCTAAAATTTTTGCCAATAGGGTCATCCCAATTGAATCTATATCTTTATTGACAAAATCAAATTAAGTCTTGTTATAGGTTGGTCAGGATCTGGACCTAGACCCTAAATATTATTTATCAATTAGATTTTAGGGTCGATGGGGCCGATAGTGTATTATAAACTATTAAAAAGGGTTTTAGGATAGGGAAGGGCTAAGGAAGGTAGAAAATTACTACAGGAGGGTGAAAAAGAGGAGACAAAGCTTAGGGAAGTATTTTTAAGAGATGGTTGTGTAGGTAGCAAGTGGTAGTAAAAACAAAACAATCTTGTGAATCACCAATGGTTTGCCTATCCCTTTCTTGGTGCAGCCCTTAAGGCATGCACTCAAAGAGATTAAGAATCGATGGGTAAATACAAGAGAGAAAACATCAGTAATTGATAAAGTTTGAAAATATTATGTGTATACATAGGGATGGTGATTAATTCTGGTACACCCAAATGCCCCAAACTGGGGTCTATATCTTTTTGGTGATTTTATTCTTCTTTATTTGATTATATCAAAAGGTAATTACTTTAACTACTCTTAAAATGAATCTAGTGGGTTGGATAGTGATCTTGTCTTATTCAGTTGGTTAATGTGGAACTATGTTAAAGTATTTCATTTTGACCATTGGGATCATAAAAAGGTGTTGTTTGATGAATGGCTAGTCAAAATAAGTATTAGAAGTATAGTGCTCAATTATTATGGCTATTTAGGTTTGAAATAGGCCATTATAGTTAAGAAGGCAAGATATTTTTTGGGTGATGGTTTGCCCATTTGTGTTGTTCATTTTAGCCTTGTTATTTTGATAAATTAAAACCTCATTTAGATAAAAGATAAGGATAATAAATTAGTTATTTGTGGTTGGAATGTTTTTTTTCTTTGATTCAGTTGACTCAAGGACTTCAATGGTTTTTTTATAAGAGCATGTTCCCAAATTCAAACTTGAAACCTCCTAGTTGGAAGCCTTAGTGGGTTGATGACATAATCCATTAGGTTTTGAATTTTCCTAACCATTGTATGTGGAACTTTGGCTTAATTTATGGTTTGAATTTTGGCCATTGGGAATTTAGACTTACATTTTTTATGGAAGGTTATTTTTAAGAAGATTAAATGTTTCTTTGACTTTCTTGATGGGTTTTGATTTTTTATAATCATATTATAATCTTATCTACATTAGTGGGTGCACTTGGTTTTCAAGATTTCACATGAAGGATAGATCATGTTGGTTTATTCTCACTAATTTTAATATGTTATCTTTGACTTTAAGGAATGGATATATCTTTTTGTCTATTTGGTTTTTTTATTTGGTCTTGTCTATCAATTTTGCCCATTGATTTTGATTTGGTCTTGCTTGATTTGGTATGGTCATTGGTCTTGATTAGGTGGAATATGATGATGTTAGAATTTGATTTTTATTTGATACTTTGGGCCTTTAACATAATTATGGGAGATCTACTTGTCCCCTTTTGGTTTTTATAAGTGGTAAGGAGGAAGAATTTAATTATCCAAGGGATTAGGGCCAAGAGCCTTATTAAAAGGTTTTACTCTTGCCCTAGTTGTATTTGATTGGTTTCTTCACCATCTAAGGATAACTGAAAGTTGGTTCATGATACACTTAGTTAAAACTAGCCATTTTTAGGTTTTATTGGGATGAATTTTTTAGATAGGATTTAAAAGGTAGTATTTAGATCTATCAACTTATTTAATGAAGAATTATTAATTTGAGGTTATGGGTTCTGTCGAGGACTGACTAGAATTATCATAGTTGTGCTCTTGTTTTGGTTGGGTCTATTTTGGCATAATGGTAAATTAGGCCTCCTATGTTATAGATCCTTATAGGATCCCTTTTCTTTTTATTTTCCTTTTGGGGACCTATGATCCGTTGTGCTCAAGGTGACTTCTACTTTTTATCTTTTTTGTTCCATCCCCTAGGGGACCTCATTGGTTTTTTTAATGACTTGGACCTATTTCTCTACTGGTGTAAGATGGTTTTTGGTCTAGCTAAAATTGAATAGGTCTCATATAATCAATGTAGTGGTTCTTTTTCCCCCAATTTCTAAGGCCATCTTGGTTCTCCACTATAGCTACTTCCTTTGGTTGGGTCTTATTTCTACTCCTAGTCAATTGTTTTTAGCTAAGAGGTGAGTTAGTCCTTCTATTGTATCTTTTGGTGGGGCCCTTTTTGTAATCCTAGTTAGTTATTTTTGTCTAGGGGGTCCTAATGTGTCTAGGGATAGTACC
This sequence comes from Torreya grandis, assembly GCA_037957365.1. Classification (NCBI taxonomy): domain Eukaryota; kingdom Viridiplantae; phylum Streptophyta; class Pinopsida; order Cupressales; family Taxaceae; genus Torreya; species Torreya grandis. The sequence goes on from JARHVA010003361.1 coordinate 561,955, forward strand.
CAAACTAGTTATTAAAGGTGGGTTTACTTTAGTCTAAACATATCATAAGAACATGTATGCCTAGAATAAATTGTGCATAGGACAAGTTACTAAGAGGAAAAAATGTCTCAAGTATATGTTTGAACACTTTACATCTATAAGATGCATGTAATATTAATTATAAGATGATCCATAACTTTATACCATTACACACTAACATTCTACATAAGACATCACAAACTTGCACATTATAACTCATTAATTCAACTAAATTTCTCTATGTTGATATTTTAAACTTGTTCTAAACCAAACAAGGACATTTAAAACATACTTGTGTAAATTTTCACAAGTAACTAAAATTGGAATGAAAAATGAATATAACATTGAAATTAAATATCAAAACATAAAAACTTATAAGCACACATACAAATAGATACATAAAACATTACAAAGAATTTGTTTTAACTTTTTAGGGTTTAACTATGTAAATGCTGAGTTAGATTAAAGGGTTGAATTACTAAATTAGTGAAATAATATGAAATAAATAAACACTGATTTGTTATAGATTTTGTCTTATTTTAACTTTCTAAAAATAGTAGTAAATATGTGCAAATAAAGACTTATCTATAAAATGATTCTCATGGAAGATCTAAATTATGTAAATTAGGTTATAGATAGGTTTGAGTGTTGTCAACAATATCCATGGGTTTGATTCTTCATTGGATAGTATCATCCCACCTACATAGTAGTGTTATGATACTCTAGTATCCTCAAAATGGTGCCAGTGTCCTCTTCTTAGGACTATTCCTATTCTGGGAGCACCTATGCCTCTATTTTTGGATTTTGTTCCTACATGCATGAAATATGGAACTTTGTATGATACTTGAACTATATGATTTAGTTTACAAAACTTAATCCTCCTTGAAAGTATAGCATGAACTAAACATGTATGTTCATTAGTAGTATAGGATGGACATCCTCAACACCCCACTATGAAGAGAGTTTCCTACATACCAATACTCCAAAGAGGGATCAAACCCGATGTAGTTCTCTCACCTAGTGCTTGGTGAAAGTACTAGTGAATGCTAGAATGCTAGTGGTTTTGAATTCCTTGAGTGTGTTTGAGATTGAAAATATTTTAAATATGGGATTAGGGTAGCTATAAATGGTAGTATGTAGAATTAGGGTATAATAAGGAATGATTACCTTGATTTTTCTCAACTTGTTTCTTATTTGAATAGGATTTTTGCATCTATTTTCCATCTAGTGGATATAGGTCTAATAATGTTGTATTTATAGTGATCCATAGCTTGTGTGGATGATAAAAGGTACTTATCATAAACTTTTAATGGCAAAACATTTAAAAATATGTTTGTTTTAGAGAGTTAGGGAAAGGGACACTAACACCATTTGGTTCTAGTGTCCTTAATGTGGTACTAGTGTCCAACTAGCATATTTTTGGGCATAATGGGTTAAGATCTGGGAATGCAGTTATGGGACTATGTTTGAGATAATTATAGATTTTTATGGTTGCACAATAGCTGGAAAAGTGTGATAAATGCTCTAGGATAGGTCTATGGATAAACTAATAATATGTTGTCTCAAACAACACTTTTAGCATCTAAATACCACTTTTAGATGACTACATTCACCCCCATTTATTCTAGAAATGTAGCAAAGTTAAATGATTAGTATAAATGAAAAAGAAGCATACCTAGACTTATCTATGAAGTGAATCCTGTGTATCTTGTCTGAGTATGTGAAGTTAGGTCTGTGTATGTGAAACATGATCCAAAGTAATGACCTATAATAAAACATGTAAAGATTAGTCCTTAATTAAGAGATTATAAAAAGCAAAAGACTATGTAAAATAAAGTAACTGAGTAAAACTAAGTAAAGAGATAGTAAAGAGGAAAGGAATGAATACACCTTATTGGGTGCATAAGCCAATGCATGAAATTGTGAAAAACTATGTGTGCACATGTACATAGTGATAAAATCATTAAATAGCTTGGACCAAGCTGATAGCTTGCTCAATCCTCATATGTGGGTGGCTCAAGAACTAAATATGGTTCCATCATTTCCCACCATCACTTGGTGGATCATGATCTATGCATAAATAGGATAAGACTATAAGTTTGTCTAACCCTCTCATATGGGTGGCTCAAATACTCAAGTAGGTTATACTCCATCATTACCCACCTATGTATAATATATGCATCTAAAACTAAATTATGTAAAGTGCATAAAGTATCTAACTAGGTATATCTAACTATGTATGTCAATTCCATAACCTCTTAAGTGCATTAGGTGGATCTAGGTCACTTGAGAATGCCAAACACTATAGATGGAGTAAGGAATGAAACTGGTGACAACTTAGAATATGATAGAAAGTGTATACAACATAGATAATGGCATGGAGTTTTCCATTCCATTTTATCAACTTATGTGTAACTGAGCATATGGAAACCATGTGTTGTGCATATGCCCCCAATATGATATTTGAGTATACTAATAATGGAAAAATTATGCAATAATTATATTTGTGTATGTGAACTAAATGAGAAAGTGATCATGCCATGTATGATGCCCCCAGATCTAATCAATTGGTATGAATATGAGCTAAAATGATTGTATTTGAGTAAAATCTGAACATAATTATCAAACCTATGACTATATCTATGTAAATTTATATTATACTTGGTGTATTATTATGACTAATATAGAATGCCCTAAATCTAAGTATACTATATAGTAATGTCATGTAGTAGATATTAGTCCTATGTGGTACTAGTTTCCCGTTCTGGGCACTATTGCCTATCTGGTCTAAAATCTAGGTAATCTGAACTACTTTCTGAGTCCCTATTTTTTTCCTATATCTATGAATAACAATGTAGGACACTGATCTCTATGAAAAAACCCTATGAATACCCCCTATTTTGAGTGTAGTTTTTGAACCTATGTAATAATTTTCTTCAAAATAAAATAGATCTACAAATTGTGTTAGCTATAACATATATGATAACTGCATGATATTCTAATATAGTTTGCAAACATAACATCAGAATGTAAAATTATTTGAGCATAAGTATGTAGTGTAAGATGTATTTTGTATCTAAAATTACACAAGGGTTTTAAGATATATGTAATTAATTTGTATAACAACAAATATGAGTAGCTACCTAGGGGTATGCGGCGTGATGTCTATTACATAACCCAAGAAAGAAGGGTAGATGCATAAGGTCCCTCGTGGAATAAAAAAATGGTGTGTAACAAGTAAAGACAAGTGTCATGGTGGTAAAGCATACATATAAAACACATGAGGCACACAAAATTAGGCTAAGGGGGCACAATACAAGGGACATGGGCACATGTCACTAAATTTGAGTGTAAAAAGCATACAAAGACATGTTCAAATGTCCACATACATAAGTAATAATAAATTTATCTTAGAGCCATATAGAAGGACATGTTAAAATGTATACATATACAATAAAGAAAACACACATAAGGGACATGGATATATGTCCAAGGGATACATACATATAAGTGTCGTAGAGCCAAAGAGGAATGACATATTCAAATGCTCTCAAAATATAAGAAACATAGGAAACACAATCAAGTCTAAACTAGAAATGAAAACATGTATAATTGTATAGTATAAATCAATGTAAATGCTATGATGTACATATGTTGAATCTAAACTAGTGATAGTTAGTAAAAAATATGAGTATAAGTAGTAATGATCAATATCAAGATATATCAATGCATAAACTAGAATGTATAAAATATAAAGATATAACTTGGTAGTGAAACTATGTATGAGATGCCCTCAAGTGGGTAGATATGTCAAATGAATAAACCTAGATCAATTTATATGCCCCTAATGGGTAGGTGATAGCAAGTTTAGATCAGTTTAGTGGACTAGAGTCTTGTACATAATATTCAAGCACTTGACAAGAACAAGTGAAGCATATATGTATGATAAAACTGACTATACTAAGATAGATAGCATATGTAATATCTATAAAGTAGAAGAATTGTAAACATAACAATGCATATAATCTATAAATTTTTTATTTTTTAAATAATATTTGAATGTTTTTTTAATTTTGACATGTTATATTGTTTTTTATATTTTCTAAGTATAAGCTATGTACAAGAAAATGTAGATAAACTATGCACAAGGAGAAAGAAAGAAGAAATTATGTAAAATAGGGTAGGAACCATACTAATCAATGAGTCTCAAGATAATCAATATCATCATGACCTATGTCGAATGAGGGAAATATGATCATGCATATTTTGTAAAAGGGCAAATGTGATCACATAATCTATTGTCTAGAGTAATTTATGTTTAAATCTATTTGTGTAGTGATGTTATGAATTTATGGCTTTGAATGTGATGCCCTATGAGATGTAGGGGTCTTAGTAACCCATCTGGTAGAAGAAGAAGTTGTAGGTGATGTAGGTTCCCTATGTTGAGAACCCTTAAACCCCAATAGTACTAATCTTGACATAAACTTAGTAGAATAAGGTCCTCTATAATTTATGAAATATCTCTAATGTAGTGGTCTCTCTAATAATGGTCTTCATGGGAGAGTGTGTACATGTCAATACCATAGGAGTAGACCTCATCTACATTGGTGACTCTATTGAAATCTATGGTGTTGCATAGGATATATACTCTCAAATATAATTAATTGTCATGTAATAATTGGTAATGGTGTTAAAACTATAACTAGTGATTATGCTAGAAATGTACATGGAAACTACATTAGAATTGTCTATGGGATGGGTAAAGTATACTCATATGAGACACCCTTAACCTTGACCACCTAATTTTCATGTTTTTACTTAAGGCATTGGCATATTCTAGATAGGATAGCTTGAATCCATTGTAACCATAGCCTACCCAATAATATATCAAATACACTAACATTAGGTATTACTAGGAATCAAGTGGTTATGTGTGCTAGTCTAACCTATAATCAAATCATAATTTCCTCAATGGATCTCTAAATGTGGCAACTAAAACCACTAGTGATTGTATTTATATGGAATATATCCCATTTCATGTAACCCAAATTCTTTAAGAGTGTCATAGTGAACATGTTTATGCTTGACCCATTTTCAACCCTAACACTCTAGATAAGATGGTGGTCTATGTATGCTCATATAAAGAGTGCATGTAGATCTATCTCATCATACACAATCTCCTTCTCTAAGAATGTGATAAGTGGTCTAGGTGGCATTTTATTATGATACATGCCAATAATCTTATGCAATGTATGTGATTCCTCTGTAACTATGTGCTATGAAGCTGGTGGTGGATGTTCCTGATATGTATAATGAATACTTGATGTGTGCCTCCTACCTCATTCACTGTATGATTTAGGAATGGATATAAAAATATATTTAGTACCTTATCCTTTATTTGTTGTGATTTTGATGCATCTATGGGTGTGTTAACACCAATAATATTATTCTTAATGAGATCTTTTATCTTGTGTTTTAAGTTGATGCATATGTTTATTGTGTGCCTTGGTGCCCTATGATACTTGCAAAATGTATTTGAATCATATTTATTTGGGATAGGCCATGTATTATCAACATATTTAATGGGAGGGAGAGATATGACATTCCATTATAATATTTATTTTAAAACTTGTGTTGGTGACTCTAAAAGGTTAGTGAAGACTCTGTGCTAAAGAGGAGATAAAACCAATCTAGGATATGGCTTAGAAGTTTAATTGAGTGTGGCCCTTTGATCACTTTTTTATCTATGGAACTTAACTTGTATGGAGGTTTGTTTGAAATATTAATATTTGATTATGATACACTCCTATACTTGAGTTTGTCCATTGATAAAAGATTAACCTCTCTTTCTTTGACTATGTGGCACACATTGATAAATGTAGGAAACTTATTGAACAAGATAGATTCATGTAATGATGGTAAGAGACTTTGTCTAAATATGTCTTGAAGCTCTATGTCTACCATGGGGATATTCAATTAAGCTAATATTATCTTGTATCTTAAGACATAATCTATGATAGGCTCATTTGAATTTTGATTTAACTATGCCACTTTTACATATTATATCTTATCACTAATGTTGATGGAGAAATGTGATAAAAACATGTCATCTAAACTTTTAAATGTTGTGATATATTTATTTGGTAAATCATAGAACCATTTTAAGGTATAATACTTTAGAATACATGGAAATAGCTTCATGATAAGTCAATCATTGAAAACATAGTCGAATCATGTTATGTGAAAAGATCTGAGATGATGCTCTAGGTCACCCTTGCCATAATATAATGTAATCTTGGGTGCCAAAAAACTAGATGGTAAGGAAGTTGTCTCTATGTGATGTTCCAAAAGTGTACGTAAGAAAATATTATAATCCAAGGCATGTGATGGCCTCGTGGCTCCCTTATTGAGATGTAACAAATTATACTACAGAGTATGTATCTCATGCATAATGGATTATACATTTAGAGTGGAGTAAATATCCATAAGAGGTGTAGTTATTACTGATGGTTGTTGAATTAAAATCTTAGGTTATGATAGCTGAGTTGGTTGAGTTGGTCCCACTAGAGGTGTAACAACATTATTAATTGGGGGAGTTGAATATTGACCATTGTTTGATTTGTTCTTGATTTCCAATATAGCTTCTAAGATCTATGTATGATCAAAGTGTTGTTTCTAAATTATATCTTTGAAGCTCTATAATACCTCATATTTTTTCATAATTATGTCATCATTGTTAAGTGGGGGGAGAGTGTCCCTATTCTCAATGTGTATATCATATTTCTCTTGGTTGTATTGTTCATCTTTATATTCATTTTCATTAAAATCCACATGATTAGGGTGTGAAGGATGCATATCTAGAGTTATGAGAGGTCCTTTATCCATATTATAGGCTCGTCTAGTAGGAATATGGATATGTTCTATATGATTACCACCTAGTCTACCACTTCTTAAAGGAAGAAAGATAGATTTTTGAGATGGAATATAGTAAATAAATTGGAATAGAGATGATAAAATAGAATATATAAACTTTGAAAAATTGAAATCAACTATAGTAAATAGGAAAAAAAGATACAAACCCTAAGATCATCTAGGGTTAGGGTTTTTTAAATCTAGGGTTTCTTTGTAAAAATTTAAATTATATTTAAATAAATTGAAACCCTAATATGAAATTGATTTAATGAGCTAGGTTATGCCCAAAAATCCAAAAAAAAGATGTAACCCTAATTTATTACACAAAAATTTAGAGAATATAAACTAGGGTTTGAGGCAATATTCAAAGTAAGTCAAGTTCACCAAATGTTTTAGCCTTTTAGGGTGTAACTATGTAAATCCTAAGATAGATTAAAGGGTTGAATTGTCTAAATCAGAGAAATAATATGCAATAAATAACCACTAATTTATTATATATTTTGACTTATTTTTACTTTGTTAAAATAGTAATAAATATTTACAAATAAAGATTATCTAAAAAATTACTATCGTATAAGATTTGGGTTCTAAAAACTAGGTTATGAATAGGTCTGAGTGTCATTAATAGGGTCCAATTCTTCACTGGACAATAACACCCCACCTAGATAATAGTACTATTTTGCTTTAGTGTCCTCAAAATGGTGTTAGTGTCCTTTTTACATGACCATTCCTATTTTATAGGAGCACCTATGCCTATATTTTTGGGTTTTGTTCCTGCATGCATAAAATCTCTAACTTTGTATTGTGATAGGAATATATGATTTAATGTGCAAACCCTAATTTTAGTTCATGTCATTTACAAGTATGGCATGAACTAAAATTGTGTGTGTGTGTTATTAGGATAGTTTGGAAATCCTAAACACCCTAATATGAAGAGAGTTATCTACATACCAATACTCTATGGAGGGATCAAGCCTGATGTAGTTTTCCCACCTAGTGCTTAGTGCAAGTGCTAGTGAATGCTAGAATGATAGTGGTTTTGAATGCCTTGAGTGTTCTTGAGATTTAAAACATATCAAATATGGGATTAAGACAATTATAGATGGTAGTATGTATAAGTAGGGAACAATAAGGATTAATTACTTTGATTTTTCCTAGCCTATTTCTTATTTGAATAGGATTTTTGCTTTTATTTTACATCTATTGGATATAGGTCTAACAATATTATATTTATAGTGATCCATAGTTTGAGTGGATAATAAAATTTACTTAGGTTGACCTTAGGATGGGAACACATTTGAAAATATATCCATTTGAGATATATAAGGAAAGGAACACTAGCACCATGTGGCTCTAATGTCCTTAATGTGATGCTAGTGTGTAGCTAGCAGACTAATGGGCATAATGGGTTAGGATTTGGGAATGTAGTTATAGACTATGTTTTAAATAACTATATATGTTTGTAGTCTACACAATGGTTGGAAAAGTGTGATAAAGGATCTAGGATAGGTCTAGGGATAAGATAAAAATAGGCTATCTCAAGAAACACTCTTAGCATCCAAATACCATTTTTATGTGATTAAAAAATCCATGTGATTTTAAAGTCTATAAGAATATTACATAAACACATTGTGTGTAAATAAATTTTTGTGAAAAATAATAATATAAATATTTTATGTTAAAATTTTTTTAAGAAAAAATAACTTAGCTTATTTTATAATTTTTTTTAGTTGATTGAGGATTACAAGTGATCTTAGATGATCTTACATCATACACCCTAGGTAACAAAAAGAAACATGAGATCCTACTTGATGGGCCCCATAAATGGTCCTCATATTATCATTGACTCTTTCCTAAAAACATTTATTTTATCATGTTATCCTAACTCTTTAGACTCATAATATGATGATATATGAACATATAATATAGATAATATATCTACATGGTTTTTAGTTTAAATATGATATATATAAATTAATAGATATGATTTAATGGTTTTAATTTTTTTTTCCATATTTATGACAATGAAGAGAATGTAAAAGTATCTCATTGATGTTAATATTTTGTCTCAAAAGGTGTTTTTCATATGTAGCTACCATGGAGGGACCACCCATATCCACCATCTATCTATAAATTGATTCACTATAATAACACTAATAACTTGTATAAATTGACTATGTCAGCCTATATTAATAGTTGTAGGTGACTTTATAATAAATTGCATGTGGATAAGCTAAATTTTCCACATGACATACATCCAAGTGACTCAAATATACTTCATGAGTATGAAGGATGATTTTACAAGTTATAAGTCATTAAAAAGTCACTCATAGCATCCTGTAGTCATGTAAAATGTGAAATTATACAACTTTAGTATGGCTAAGATACCTAATCCATAGGTTCTCCTATTGGCTCACACAACCCTTCTAGGCTACTTCTTTCACTGATTCCCAATTATCCAAAGCTTTCTAAACTTAGCCCTTTTAGACCCAAGCAACCCTTTTAGGCCCATATCCATCCCCCCAAGTCTCATCCCCTTAGGATAATAGTGCCCAAATAGGATAGGAGACTGGAACCTAGGGTGTCATATTTTTGATGTTGTTGTCCAAGTTCACTTTTTGTCCTAATGGTCAGATTATTCTAGTTCCTTATATTTTTCCCTATCAGCCTCACATGAATTCATTTAACCCACGATCATTTGTTTCCCTATAGAATCCCATTCTAAGTCCATTTATAATCGTTGACACTCATTTACAATAGAGACACAAGAATACAAGCAAGTACACTCAAGCACTCTTCCTCATTCTTTGCACACAACCTTCCAACATTGTTTCAAACCTACTCAAGTCATTACATTAGTCCCTACCCAGCTAAAGCTTATCCAATTTCACATTATATGCATTGATCATACACAAATTTCACCAAACACTTCAATGGGATAACTACATTATCTTGATCCCTCTTCAAAGTATTGGTATGTAGGCAATGTGCCCACATACAAGGTGTGAAGTGAATCCAGTGTATCCTTTACACACTAGCCCCTTCTCTTTCTTTCCTATGTTTATATTCAAGTTCAATCACTAGGAGATCCTAAGGGTTTTAAAAGATTAAAAAAGGGACATAATGAGCTCTACAAGGTCTTAGACCTTGAAATTGTAGTGATAGGGTAACACATACATTCTAAATAGAGCCCAAAAAGATTTTAGCCTCAAGATAATAGCACTAAAATAAGACTACAATTCTAAATAGTAGGGTGTCCTATTTTTAGCACTCCTGTCCAATAAATAAATGAATTACAAAGGCCTATTTCTAACTATTTCTTAGTCTTGCTCCTCTAATATTAGACCTTGTCTCAATCTAGATCAGCCAGAATAAGCTAAGTTCTAATCTCTCTCACTTCCTACTATATTTAGAAAAGGCAAAAATATAATATATTTATGGAAATTAGTAGGTTAATTCTTGCATATTTATTTATCAATTTACATTACTTATCCCCTTTATTATTTAAGAAAATAACTCCAATATTCTAAAAACAATAAAAATTTTGGTGAACCTGACTCACTTCAAATTTTTGCACAAAAACCCTAAGGATAATTATTAAAAAAAATTTGCAATATTTTCTTTATTTTTATTGAATTTAAAAATTAAAAAACTATAAATTAATTGAAATATTTTCAATAAATTCACCCAAACCCTAATTTACACATAATAGGTCCTATTTGTATACAAACACTTTCAAATCATTAGGAAAAATATATTGCTAATTTTAGAAATATTTTTTGATTTTTTCTAGTTTTCAAACAAAATTCTACAAATTTTGTCTAATTTTTTCAAATTATTGCACTAATTTTGAAAAAAATATATTTGAAAACCCTAGCTACATCAAATACATTCTTAATTATTTTTTAGTACTTTTTGCATCATTTTCTAAAAATTTAGTTGTATATCAAACTCAGAAAATCAGTTTCAACGTTAATAATTCATAGTATTTTTCACAAGTATTTTTGAAAAAACTTTAGTTACATGTAATAACTCCTTTCTACTTCTTGAGGTATCACCTTAAATTTATATCTAGATTGTAAAAATGATGCTCAACTATTTCCAAATTTTTCTTATATTTCTCGTAAATAACAAAAAAACCATAATGGGCCCTATTATGTACATGAATGATGAAGTCTATCATATGTTAGTACAAAGTTTCATTATCTACATTTCATGCTTATTTTTCACTATATGGGATGATTTTAAGCAATTTGTTCTTAAAATTATAATCCATCTCTTACATCACCTACTTTGGAGCCTCTTCCCCATATCGAGTCATGTTGCATGGTCTATCATACTCTTCCCCAAATCACTACCTATCACCAAAGAGCCCAATCAACACCTTTTGTTCCTCCACCTCCTTTACCTATTGATTATCTTTGCTCTCCTCTATTAATAACTACAACTCTTATATGGATAGTAGATCATGTGTTTAGATCTATTACTCAATGTGTAGTTATGCCTCCTCCACCTACCCAAGAGCCTCAACACCATGTTATTCCAACTCATCCTAGGCTCAACCAACTAGTACAGGTAGATTCACACAAGGCATCTGACATTATTGATCAGTTGAGAAACACTACAGGTAAAATTTCCATGTTAGAACTACTTTAGAAAAATAATTTATTTTAGGACTTTCTTTATCAAGCACTCACTCAGACTTTTATGCCTCTTGATTTATACCTTCTTATTTTGCATCAATGGTCAATACTATAAAAAATATAGAAGATGCAATTTCTTTTGATAGTGAGGACATGCCTTCTTAGATGGTTATTCATCAAAATTTTCCACTATTCATACAAGTACAAGTAAAAAACAATGTAGTCAAGAGAGTTCTCATTGATAGTAGTTCTAAAATAAATTTATGTGATATCACATTCTTATAGGCCATGGGTATAGATTTGGCATCAATGCAAAAAACATATAAGAACATCTGAGGGTTCGATGATATACCATGATAGACTTTGGGTACTATTACTTTAGATATCATGGTGGGACCAAAAACCCTCTCCACATAGTTCCAAGTCATACCAGGTCCTCTCCACTGTAATATTTTACTCAAATTACCTTGGATACATACCATGGATGTTATTCCTTCTACTCTCTATTGATGTATCAATTTTTTCCATGAGGGATATGTATACACATGTCTAGAAGATATTTAGATATTGTCAACTTACATAGTCATCTTCAACTATTCATCAGATGGGACACCATATCTCATAGTACAACCACCACTTCATAGCATTTATCTTGATCATATGCATACATGTGAATTTTGAGAGACTAGCACTTCCCATACTACTTCACTTATAGTTGTACAATCAACACCAACTCTTTTTCCAGCTACAATAGCTTCTACCATTCTAGCTACTCCATTAGTCATAGTTTAGACACTGATTACACATCCACCATCACTAACAATAGTACCAATAGTTCCAGTTGATTCCAAAGTTACTCCATTAGTTATATATATTTTGGTAGTTGTACCATCTTCTACTACTACTATTGATAAGACTCCTATATCATAGTTACTCCTAGTGGTAAATTCTAAGTTATCATATGTACATGATGTTGATATATATCCACAAGCTTCTTCAGAGGATGATTCCACACCCACACTTATAGATGATTATTTGTGTGGATTTATCTTTACACTAGTCATCCTAAGAGAGTATTGAGATGAATATATAGTTCTCATACCACATCCTATAGTGCTTTTAGCATCTTGCACTTAGGACATCCACCACATTCACAACCATAGTTAGATCACTTAGCACATATAGTTCACATGGTTACCTCTATGGATGTAGATTTAGTTATTTAGATTCAAGAAGGCAACACATAGCATCAACCACAATTTATGTTATAGATATTACTTGATCATGGATTGATCACATTACCTATAGTATGACATAGATCTATCAGTAGATCATCACATCAAGATGGTCACATATTCTATACCTTTCATAAGATTAAATTCCATGATATAAATTCATGTACAACCTTATAGTAGATATTGAATAAACTATAAGATTAAGGTATTATTAATATTATATCACCACTAGTAACACCAGCTCCACCACTTCCATTGAAGTTACTTACTAATAGAGCTAAATGTCTAAGAGTAGAATCAACATCTCCACCACTAGGGAAACCCTTAGTTCACCTTTGACATGATGACATCAAAAACACAAAAAATTTAGCATATGATGATACTTATGATGATGATCTTGATTCATTTGATGATGGTTGAGATCCTTTCCTCCATTTTCATCCCTAACAGGCTCAATCTTTGGATCCCTTCCCACCACCAGCCTAGTCTTTTATATTATGATGTATATACTTATACATAATTTCTTTCCAACATTGATTTTACATATTATTTCCTACTTGATTGTACATAGTTAAAATATTTTCAAAAATACAAAAATAATATAAAACTTCAAAATACAAAACATTCAAAAAATTTCAATAACACCAAAAACACATTTTTGATTATATGCATCATCCATGTTTACATTACTAGTATCATTATAATACTTACATTTGTTGCTTCATGATATTTTATGTTGATTTATCTACACTACCATGCTTCACTTGATCTCTTTTGAGTGTGCACAGTGACATACAACTCTTTGATTACTTTACTCTACCCATCGAAGGGGCATTTCTACTTCTACATTCGAGACACATCGCTAAACATACCCACTGGGGGAATATTATACATGACTAAACCATCTAGGTTATTTCATTCCTATAATACAAACTATGAGTTATCATACTGATGCACATTCCTTATTTGATTACATAGATTACTACATCAACATTTCACGAGTACCTAATACTTATGTATTTCTTAGCATAGAGCTAGTCTTGTACTACACATGTTTTGCATACTTTCATATTTGATTTGATTACTTAGATGTGTTTTTATCTTCCAATTCTTACTCTTGATTTCATTCCTTGCTTAATGTAGCTTGTTTGATTTCATCTCTAGTACTAGATTATCTCCTGCTTGTGTCTTAGGACATTTGCCAATGTCCTTTGCTTATATTCATATGTGTGCCTTAGGATATCTACCAATGTCATTTGTTTTTACTCTTTCATGTGCTTGTAGCCCTCATGACAAATTTTCTTAGTCACTTATAAGTGTATGTGGCATTTGAACATGTCTTATATGCTTGTCTTCTAGTTTGATTGATATGTGTCCATGTCCCTTATTTATGTGGCCCCTTGGCCATATTGGTATGCTTCTTAATTCATATGCTTATTTTCTCCTTAGTTTGTGACATTACATGATTCCAATCATGCATTTATCTTTCTTCTTGGATGCCATGATGGACACCATGCTCTATCCCTCCATGCTTACTAACAAACTAATAACTAATAACTAATATCTAACATTACCAGTCTAATTCAGTATCATGTACATGCTCTCACATTATTATATCTATCTAGGAATACCCACACACACACACACACACACACACACACACATATATATAAATATATTAATTCAAATATTTATATATCTTGAAATATCTTGTCAAATATTCAATGCTATATCTTTCATCTATACAACTTCACACACTTGTAGGACTCCTTTTCTTATGAGGGCATTCATGGTAGGTTCATCATTCTTACCCTCAAAAGAGGGGGCATAAAATATGGGTGTTTCATAGAGATAAAACCTCCTAAAATTCAAAACAAAAACATTCAAAACACTCAATACCAAATCTAGAGGTCAAATCGGTCAAACCAAAGCAAAAAAATAGTGATAGTTTCAGATCAATAGTCAGTTTTCACACCAAAAAATAGTGTCATAAATGAATAGTAACACCAAATATAAGGGTGTCCACATTTTGGTGCTCTTTTATAGGTAGGAAAACACTTAGGGTTTCCATAAATAGGCAAACATTTCAATTCAAAGATAGTTTTTTCACTTCTAGATCAGTTAGATTCAATATAGTTTTCTCAGATATAGTGGGTTATCATGTGTGGTATGATGGTTTTCACTTTAAAGTTAGATTAGGTAGTTGGCATAACTTATAGATAAAAATCCATGTTCTAGACATCAATGATTGGGGGAAATGTGCATGACACATTGATATTCTTTTCTTTTTGAGTTCAATTTATATCCAGGCATTCTCAACAGTTGCATGTGTTACTCCATCTGTAAGTGGTTGGTATCACATTTGAGTTAAAATTTCATACAAGTTTATCTTTCTAATTACCTGAGTTCCTAAGTTGGCTTTCACATAAGCATTTTTCATCAGTTTTGGAGAGTCTTTCATACAAACCTAATATCCATCTTTCAAAATGGTGAAGAGTGGCCTAGTTTCCAACACACATTCAGTCTATCCATGCCACATTGTTAGATTTACATCACATCCATGGGCTACATGAGCCACCTCATATGATATCTATTATATACTAGTATTACTTCATAGCTTCACTTCATGGGTAAATGATGGATCCAAAGGTATAACTAACCTTTGTATTCTTGAGCCACCTATTTAGAATAATTAGACACATAGTTTAGACATAAATTATCACACACATGATTTGTTATCTTTACATAGTTGGTGATGATGGATCCAAAAGACCAAAATTTTCATTCTTGAGCCACATTTTTGGGAATTGAGCACTCAGCTCTTTCATGATATTAATCTTGATTTAACATACACTTAGCATCATCTAGCTCATTCTAGCATCACAACAAGTTTTGTATTAGTTTGTGTACCCAGTCAGGTCTATTCATTCCTTTATCTTACTCATATCTTGTAAATTCTTATTTTAGATATATAATATCTAGTAATAACTAATATAATATATGTTTTCATTATAGATTCACAATTCATAGTGTGCTCTCTCTATGCACATCCAACATCACACAACTTCATGAGCTTCACCCTAGTTCATGTATGATTCTTATGTTCCTTTATCCTAGTATTTTTATTTGTTAAATTACTAGAATAAAGGGGGGTAAATGTAGTCATATAAAATTTGAAATTTTACAACTTCAATATGGCTAAGACACCTAATCCATAGGGCTTCAAGTTGGCTTACACAACCCTTCTAGGCTACCTCTTTCATTGATTCCTAGTCATCCTAAGATTTTTGGACTTAGGAATTTTAGACCCAAGTAGACATTTTAGGCCCAAATACATACCCCTAGGTCTCATCAACTTAAAACGATAGTGCCCAAATAGGATAGGATCACTAGAACCCAAGGTGTCCTATTTTCAACACTATTATCCAAGTTCAATTTTTATCCCAATGGTTAGATTCTTTTAGTTCCTTATCTTTTTCCCTGTCAGCCTCACATAAATTCATTTAACCCACGATCATATATTTCCATATAAAATGCCATTATAAGTCCATTTAAAATTGTTGGCACTCATTTACAAGAGAGATGCAAGAATACAAGCAAGTACACTCAAGCACCCTTCATCATTCTTTGCACATAGCCTTCCAACATTGTTTCAAGCCTACTCAAGTCATTTCATCAATCCCTATCTAGCTGAAGCTCATCCAATTTCACATTATAATTTCATTGATCATACATAAATTTCACCAAGAACTTTAATGGGAGAACTACATTAGCTTGATCCCTCTTCAGAGTATTAGTATGTAGGTAGCATGCCCACACATGGGGTGTGAAGTGCATCTAGCATATCCTTTACATACTATCCCATTCTCTATCTTTCCCAGGTTTACATTCAAGTTCAAACACCAAGATCTCCTAACGGTTTTAGAAGATTAAAATAGACACACATCAAGCTTTGCAAGGTCCTAGACCCTAAAGTTTTGGTGATAGGGTAACACATGCATTCCAAATAGAACCTAGAAAGATTTTAGCCTTAGAACAATAGTGCTAGAATAGGACTATAGTGTTAGATAGTAGGGAGTCCTATATTTGGTGATCCTATCCAATCAAGAAATGAAGTCCAGAGGCCTATTTATGACTATTTATTAGTCTTGCTCTTCCAATATTAGACCTTGTCTCAATCCAAAACAATCAAAATAAGATAATTTTTAATCTCTTACTTCCTACTATATTTAGAAAAGGCAAAGATACAATCTATTTACACAAATTAGTAGGTTAATTCTTTCATATTTATTTATTTATTTACATTGCTTAACCCTTTTATTATTTAGGAATATAACTCCAATATTCCAAAAATAATAAAACACATATGCATTCTTATTATATTGATTCATGTTTTTCTTCATTCTATAAATGGTAATCATGTTCATTATCTCCATTAGTCATGTCTACATTTTTTTATTATTCCAAGTTTTTATGGTTTTATTATTGTAAAATATATGATTCTAAATCATATAATAAAAAATAGATACAAGCACAAGAGAGGGGATTCAATTAAGGACTACCTTTATCTCTATATTGCTTGGGTTAGACACTTATCCATGGATACACTTTCAACCCATATTTAGACTTGACACACTTAATACACATTCAAAACATTATAGTGGAATACACACACCTAGTCACTCTCACACATGAATTGTAGGTTTGTTATAATGTATTAATAATATTCATATTATCATATAATCCATCATGGGATGAAATAATTTTATGTTATGCTCTTAAATAGTGTTTCTTCCTCATAGCTCATCCCCCTCTCAAAACTAAATTATTATTTTTTAGTATCCACTTTTATACATCTAAAGATTCATGGGATTCTATTTAACTTCCTTGATATCCATGTAACTTACAAGAGTTTAGATTATTTTAGTTTTCAGTATTAAATGCCAAACTATCTATGTTGGTAGAAGAATGTAGATTATAAATATGTACAGGATATTTGGTCAATATTTGTGTATTATGCATTTATTTTATCATTGCATAGTATATTTTGTCTTATCTTCATGTCTTATAATATTCTAGAATATGAAGAGACTCCAATTTTGGTCATAAGTATGAGAAAAAGATGAATAGTCATAGACTAGTAATGTATATATATACTTTTATTTATAGTAGGAAGAGGGTTCCAATTTTTAGAAGGAATCAATAGAGATTATTTGGTTATGGTTCCCTATGTGATTTCTTATTAAGTTCCTTACATATGTTCTCATGTGTAATTTTTTGGTTACTTTTTATCTAAAGTGTTATGAATGCATTATATCAATTTATACAATACTAGTTGCTCTAAATTCCTCAATAATGTAGAATAATTAATGCTTCTTATATTTTTATCATCCAAATTCCTATCTTTTAGGATAAAAATACTCTATGCACATGAAGTATCTCATATTAATCCTCATATTTATCATGTTTTGATGCT
Organism: Torreya grandis; assembly: GCA_037957365.1. Classification (NCBI taxonomy): domain Eukaryota; kingdom Viridiplantae; phylum Streptophyta; class Pinopsida; order Cupressales; family Taxaceae; genus Torreya; species Torreya grandis. The sequence goes on from JARHVA010003361.1 coordinate 580,239, forward strand.
TCAAGAACCTCTACTAACAATGGTGTGGTGAGCATAGAACTCTTTTCAAAGGAAATTATGCTAAGATGGTTACCAGGGTAGAGAGATATTGAGATATGGTTAGACCAAAGGATATTTAATTTTATAGAAGAAGAATAAAAAAGGATTGGTCTTATAATTCAAGAGATCATTCAAGAGCATATTTATGGATAGATTTATGAAATTTTCTAGTGTGAGTTGCTTGAATTTCTAGATAACAGGTTAGCATGATTAAAATATTATGGATTTAAACCAAAGACATAAAAAACTATAACATGGACCGAAAAAAGATAGACCAATTGTACATATTGGAAACCAAATTGACAAAAGTAATAAATCATTTGGTTACTATTATAGTAGATGGATATATAACTAAGTTTATAGTGTAAGGATAGGTAGATTTTGAAGCTATGAAGGACTTATTTTTTAGAATAATTTGAGGGAAATTTTTATAGTGACTACCTATCCTAGTGAAGATTTTGGTTGTGGACAAGGCCATGGTGCCTACTCTATCCAATATGGAGTAGTCACTTCAAGCATATGGGGGTATGTGAAACATGATAGTGAATGATGATTAGATGATAAAATAAGCTGTAGACCTAAATTTATAATTGAGACATGAGGGAAGAAGAACCGAAAGAATACTTTGGATTTAAAACATGAGCTATGACAATAGAATATATGGAATAAACATAAAAATACACAAGTAGCTACGAGTAGAGTTAAGAGTAGTAGTAAAATAGTTGATGAAAGAGTAGGAAGAAGTGATGAATGAGAAGGAAGAGATTAATAATGAAGGATGAATAAATATGGGATGAAAGAAGAAGACTAATGCTAACAAAAAGAAATAATTGACAAAGAATGAGAGGAAGAAGAGATGTTCAAAGATGAATATAAGAATAGTGTAAAGGTAGATCAATTAAAAGATAGATGTAGTGTGTAGATATAAGAATGGGTATTAATGGAATAAGAACATGAAGAGTTAAGGAAAGAAGTAGGACAAAGTCATAGAGTAATCACAAGTTCAAGTTTAGAAGGAGAAGTCATAAGAAGGAATCATTTACTAGATGAGTACACATCCATGCAACCCAATTTATTATATTTTAGTAAAAATTTTCAACTAGAAGGATAGGTAGATTATAGTTGGGAAGGTCTATTTTTAGAAAAAAATATACCAATGGTGTACTAAAATTGAAATAGACTCAATTCAAAAGGCTTTGAAGGCCCTAAGGTTCATTGAAACCAAATAGAGAAAAGTAAGAAATGTATAAAAATAGAGTGACCACAAACTCACCCAGTGTGAAGGTAAATATTTTTAATATGAAAGTATGTTCACATAGAATTCAAGCTCCCACTATAATAGTTACACAATATATCCCATTAACACCAATTTATAATATGGGTACTTTAGGATCATTTATCAATTTGGTGACATATGATGGGTCTATAGAACCTAAAGAGTACTTACTAACATGTGATATGAGATGGCAAGACAAGGGTATTAACAATGAAGTTATAAATAAGTGCAAATTAATTGGGGCATTGAATGGAAGAGAACTTGAATTTATATACCATAATGATATTGATTAGGTAAATCTATATTAGGTTAAGGTGTGGCTCATAGCATAATTTAAAATTAATAAATGTATAAGTTAGACTATTCAAAACCTAAAGGAGATTAGGTAAAAGTCATGGGAATCAATCTATGATTATGATTGTAGATTCTCAGATGTTATGAATAAGGTGGAGTTTACCTTAGAAGATAAAGATAAAATTTCATGGTTTGTCAAAGGACTGCACTTTAAGATTATGTTTTCTATAATGTAGACCCAATATGCTACTAAGGTAGATGTTCGAGTTCCTGCTCTTTGGGTGGAGAAAAGTGAAGATTATGGGGAAACTCCCATAATAGGTTATAATATTTAAAATACATTGTAATATTTTATGAAGAGGATGGAACCATATAATGAAATAGATAAACCTAAGCTAAATCTATAATGCATGGAGTGTGGGAAAGAAGGACTTCATAATAATGATTATCCTAAGATCAAGTTAGAGGTTTATGAAATATGTAGAGTAGTAGGGCACATAATAATGTAGTAACACCTTCTACAATAGTATTTCAAAATCTCATGAAGTTTTTATTGAAATTTTTGTAAATTTCACAATCATGATGAAAAGAATTGTATGGATTTTTAGGAGCTCAAAGAAGATATTACAAATAATTTATTCTCCATCATTGTGCAATAAGTATCCTTAGTGAAGTAGATGATTCCAAACCTAAATGCTGATAAGGGTTGTGTAAACCATGCTTGTTCATAATGGATTCTTAGTTTGCCTCAATACTAGCCTCAAGGTATAATTAGAAGGATACCTCCTTCACCAAGTTAGACACCACCATCACCATAATACTAGTACTCAAAAACATGGAATATAATAATGATGTAACAACATCAACCTAGTTGGAGTCCACAAGTTGTGCAATAATAATTTGGGATTATAGATAATACCTGATAGCATTAACACTGGAATACAACATAATAACAAGGAGATTATAGTGGATGTTATCAGTCAAATAGAGGAGGATATAGGGTTGGATATAAAGGGGGTTAGCAAGGTGTAAAAATAAATAATTACCAATGACCTCTTTTATAATGTTACTTATGTGGAGAGTATAACATGTGAAACACAATTGTCCTTTGAATCCTCAAAGATAGTCTTACTGTGAATATTGTAAGGTATATGAGAAGCATGAGATAGAAGACTATCTATTTTTGGAAACTAAAAGAAAGGAAAAGGCCATTAGGAATGTTAAATGGTTAATGCATAGCCTAAGGAGGATGCATTTTTGAATGATGTTACAAGACACCAACATGCAGATAGAGGATTACCTCCTCTTGAAATGCCTTAGGAATAGGGAATCTAGAAAGAAAAATAGGAGAAATACCCCAACCTAGCTATAAAAAAGGGGATCATGTATGAAGCTATATAGACATTGAAAAATATTCAACACTAAGACACTATTGAAGGAGATGCTAAAAAAATATATACTCAAATGTATGGTCAGTTTGTGCACATTATGTTTTAGGATGGAGTTATTACCATGCTGATAGATTTACTAAAGCTACTAATTACACTGTGTAATGAAGACATTTCTCAGAAAATTACAAAATTGATACACAAATTACTAGAGTGAGAACATCATGGGTAATAAAAGATTAAAAAATGGTTTGGTATGTAAAAATAGAGAAGCCATAGTATTTAAATGCATGAATAAACATTGAAGTTGAAGGATTTGAATTCCAAATGTTGTTTTTGATTTTGGTAGCACGATTAACATGATCCACATGTCGACATGGGAGGTGATTAGATGGAAAATTCTTAGTTGCTTAGTAGACTATGGAAGAGTTGAACTCATTGTTCAGTTAGAAGATGTTGAGATCAAAGCCATAGAACTGAACCTATGAGGTGACTTTGAATTAATTGATATGAAGACAAGAACATCCCATTATTCTATGTTAATTGGGCATATGTTGGATAAATGACTATTAATCCTATGTAAATTTAGTTATAGGCACATTAAGGAGATAAAATTATAGTCATTAATTTACATAAGGCACACAAAACCTACATCATTCTAGCTAAACCAAACTCTCCTTATGTGGCATAAGAAACCAATTGGATGAAGGTAAGCTCTGAAGAGAACCTGAAAGCTCTATGCACAATTGAGTGTAATTTATTGTATGAGCATAATAAACTTTAGGTATAGTATTTAACCACTCAATAGTTGAAGACCTCTAAATAATAGTAGCCCAAACTTATAGTTAGTCATCCATTGACACCTTAATTTGTCATAAAATATTATGCATCCATGTCTATTAAATCCCCTACTCACTCAAAATTTAACTTTCTCTATCAAGTAGATGATCATGTATAAGATTATATAGAGCCAACAAAAGGAATCTTACCTTGGGAAAGATCTTCATCTATAAGTAGAGACTAATATATGCATCTACTCAACTAGGCTCATGGTGATCATGAACTCTAACCTTTCATAATGGTCTTCACCATGGAAACATAAATTCTATCATATGCGACTGAGGATATCAATCAATTCATTATACATCTATAAGTTTATTGCCTATAATTACTCAATGTGTCAATGCCTTGAATTATACTTTAAAAGGAGTTGTTTCAACATGGTAGACAATTCATAGAGATGATCAACTTGAATAGGATGATGCATGTGAACTTTTGAGTAACAAATTTAAACTACCATAGGTCATCAGAAGTAATTGGATTTACTTTCAGGAAGGTGAGTACCCTAAAATACATATCCACAAATGTGTTAAGTTTTAGACTAGAGAACATGTGGCACCTAAGTATTGGTTTCATATATTTTATTACACACTTGTTCCTTTACCATCAACTTTATAGATGCATCAAGAATGTAGGAGGGAGACAAAGTATTACAAGTAGGTACAAATCAACTTCATCCAAACTTTTGTGTTTGAAGATGAGCACCATATGGTTCATAATGCATTGGTCAAAATAAAATATTTTCTATGCCATGAGTATGTAGAGGATTTAAGCATCATGGAGTCTACTATGTAGAAGAAAACAACCTATGATATAAATACAACAATATAAAGATATAAAGCTACCAAGATGGAAGAAAAATATCTTATGTAGCCTTACCACTAAATATAGAATGAAGATAAATAAATTGAAGGTTTATATACTGATGGTGATCTTGATTTGATTTATTAATTTGAACCTAAATGACCACTAAAACCATTCAAGGATCTAGTCATAGAACTCACTGAATAAGAAAAGTTGCACAACATATATATTTTAGAGTAGGAAGGGCAAAGAATGCCACAATAATTTGTTGTCAAGGAAAAACACAAGACTTATTAACAAACAATTAAAAATAATGTGTAAAATATTGAAAGCAAGGAGATTCTTAAACTGACACATATATGTGACTATTGGACTAAATCCAAAGTTTCAGAAGTTATTTAACTCCTACAAGATTATCAAGATGTGTTTCCCATAAAATTATTAGAATTCAGAGGAGTAGATCCTTCCCTAGGTGAGATGCATATCTAGCTCAAGGAGTGTGCATGACCTATAAATAAAAGACAAGTTGAATCCAAACATGAAGTTGAAAGTGAAGGTTGAACTGGATAAAATGTAGGAAGTAGGTATAATCTATCCTATAGAGAAGGTACATTGGGTTAGTCCCATGGTAGTGTAGCTTAAGAAAATAGGTGAGATCAAAGTATGTTGTGACCATAAAATTTTAAATGACACATGTGTGAATGATCCATTTTTGATTCCTTTCATAGATGAAGTTTTGGAATCTATCATAGGTCATGAAGTTTACTACTTCATAGATGGGTTCAATGGCTATCATCAAATACTCATCATAGAAGAAGATAGATCTAAAATAACTTTTGTCATAGAATGGGGATACTTTGCATATAAGGTAATGATTTTTGGCCTCAAGAATGCACCTACAGGTTTTTTTAGAGTAGTAGTGACTGCATTTAACGATTTCATTCATGATTTTCTATAAGTATATTTAGATGATTGGGTAGTCTTCTATTTGTTTAAACATCACTTGTCCAAGCTATGACTCATGCTAGAATGTTGTCAAGGTTTACACATTGCCATAAATTTGATTTTTTTTTAATTTTTTATACCTTTTAGTGTTTTTATATGTCATATGGTTTGTAGTGAAGGGATTTTGGTGGACCAGGCCAAAAATTATAGTCATTCTTAACATGCCCCTATCAATAAAATTCTATAAATATGATCCTTTCTTGGCCACATAAGTTACTATCATAAGTTTATCAAGGGATATGCATCCATTTCATCCCCATTGGATTATTTTTTGCATAAAGGTATGAATTTTGTTTAGACATCTAAGTGTCAAACAACTTTCATAAAACTGAAGCAGTGTTGGTCATACACCTATTCTCATCTTCCATATTGGAGTAATCCCTTTCATGTGCACATTAATTCTTCTAGTATCATAGTTATTGTTGTTCTTGTGAATCCAAGATATAGTATACTAAACCACTTCATACATTACGCAAGCCAAAAATTATCTAACGTAGAAAAAAAATTACATGGTAACTAAAAAGGAAACACTAGCTATAGTGTTCAAACTATAAAAAATATGACATTATCATTTTGAGACACCACTTGAAGTTTCCACCAATCATCAAGCTTTGTGATACCTAGTTAATAAGCCTATGCTCAGAGGCTAAATTTCAAGATGGATTATGCTCTTTCAATAATTTCAATTTTGGATCAATGTCAAACTAGATATACAAAATGTTAGGCTAGATCATCTCAATCTCACCATGAATGGGGAGGATCCATAAGAACTATATGAAGATTCTCCTAATGCCCATATATTTTGAGTTTCTTTGATACCTAAGAATTTTGAGGCAATTACTAATTTGCTAGAACAAAGAGTATTCCCTGTGTACTACCAAGAAAGAGACAAGAAGTAGTTTGTCACTAGAGCTTTGCCATATATTATTATAAATGGGATCTTAGTGTTAGAGGTATAGTCATTGAGAGGGGGGTGAATTAGTGAGCCTAAATAATCCAAATTCAATTCAAAACCTTTCAAAACTCTTAATTAATTACCACAAGCATTCATTAAGCATACACATCATTCATAGCAATGATCAAGAATGACAATGCAAGATCAAGCACATAACACATGACATATGTGGGAAACCCTCTTAGGGGAGAAAACCCATTGGAACCTATAATTGGACTACTATCTTATAATAACAAGAACCAATTTAAACTAGTGGTAACTGATCAAGGAACTACCATCCCTTATTTTAGTGAGATTTTAATTCCACATGGAGCTACTACACCTATCTATCTAAGCTACCATAACAACTAGACTTTTAGTAAGTTTCACCTTACAATGAGGCTACAAAGCCCTATATGTTGAGTAGCCATAACAAAACCCATGAATATAACATATCCTAAAACATTGATCATCTATCAATATAATGGAGATACAAAGTACATTATCTTTTTCAACTTTGCATACTCAATGCATCTAAAGCCACCTTTTGGATCACTCTTCACTCCTTAGCAACAACTCTATCACGACATCAACAACATGAACAAATGTTCATACACACAAACCTTAATTTTATTTACTTAATAACCTATTCACTATGAAAATTTACTCTACTTCACCTCTTAACCCTTCTTTCTAAACCACACACACATGCCCCTCTCAAATCTGGAAACCATCATCTTTGGTTTCACTATTTATAGAGCATTCATGATTATCAACACCTTGGTTAGACATTAGGCATGTATTAAACCTTAAGTATTCTCGTATATTAATACATGACTAAAAATAATCTTCATATGTTGGCTATATCATCTATGGGTTACCCTTAAGCAGCTACACCTTTCAATTAAGCCCTTGTAGCTCTTATAGGTCTCATGGAGACCTATTAACCCATTTAGCATTTCATTGAGAAAAAAGAACATAAGACCACTTTCCAACTCTTATATTCATTCCACATGACATATATGTCCCATTCAAGTTCCAACATCCATCATATCACTCTTATGCTAACCCCCAATTAGCTCAAACACCTTTTTGTACACACAATCATCAAGAATGAAGACATATTTAACTTTTAACCTTTTGTTCATACTACATATGATCACTAAAACCTTTATAATGAAAATATATGGTCATAAATGAGTCTAATACATACTACAATATCTATTTCACCTTTAAACATATATATACCAGTAAGCACAACTCAAATACCCTTCTTGGGTTACTTACAAAACATGCACAAACACATAGTCAACATTGAAACTCAATATCTTTGACTGTACACACTTTCAGATATTCAAATCTATATTTATAGATGAATCTTGGAGTCCTATAAAATTTCTCATTTTACACCATGAGAAAATTCTAGCTAGATCAAAATATATAGTACAAAAACTAAGCATTGGTTTTTCCTTCATTAATTTTGAATATTCAAATTCAAACAGTCACAGTTAAACCTCGATCACTTAAAATTCATCTCATGCCCTCAAAATCTTAGATTAAATACACAAAATTTATCTTATTAAAAATTTAAATCATATCACACCACTACCCAAACATTAAACCTCAAATAATTGACCTCATCTTGTGCAATTTGGCAACTTTGACCTCATACGCTTTGTCAATCTCTTCAAGATTATCCTTGCTTTAGCTATACTAGACAACTATCACTTTGAAATCTTAACTTTAATAACCATCATTTATCTTGATTATTATAAACACTCACTCATTTTTTATCCTTAGATGAATCTCTATCTTTATCTTCACTCAAAATTACACAACAGACATTTGGCACCATCTCGTTGCATCTTGACATCTTGGAACAAACATGCTCTGTTGATATTTTTGTAAGGAGCTCAGTCTTTACCTAGTTTAATCATCAAACACTTTTAACCATTTGAATTACTACACACTTTATATCTATATGTATGAAATCTTATAAACTATTGGATCTCCATCTGGTCCTATTCTTTAACATCATGCAAAAATAGACTATTGGGACCATTACTATCTGCCTAAAAGGCCAACTTTAGACCTTAATAACTTTTGATATGCTAAGTCACATGATTTGAAACATACAAAATATTATGTCATTATATAGGGGAATCCAACCATGTATAAAAATATTCCTAAAATCTTTTTGCATGAAATATATAACACCATTAATCTACTTGTTTAGTGTTTTCTACCATAGAGCCAACTATGCCAAGAACTATTTGGAAGGACAACTTTGCACATGCATATATTTTGATGTGGTTCATCAAATTACCTAAAATTTATTACATATCAACTAGGAATTAAACTAAACAAACCCATATGATCAAATTATCTTTTAACTACCACACATACAAAATATGACTACATCAAAATTCCTACTCAACTTTTCTTGCCACTTTGCAAATTTGTCTAAGTATAGGAAAACATTGTCAAACTACTTGGGATCCCAAATTTGCACTTAAATATGTTATGTTGAGCTTATTTTAATGAAATAAAATTTATCACATAAAAAATAGGCATAAATATGATCACAACCATATGACCAACTCCCCTTGACTCATCCACAAATGTTAATGGTGATGTCAAAAAACTACCTACTTAGATTTTATGCCACTAGACCCAAAATGTCTAGATGAAAACAATAAAGAATCAGATTAATTTAATTCATGCACACAAGTACTCAATGAATATTTGACCTCTAATAGGACTTATTTCAAAACCTCAATACATTAGATTCATTCCTAATAATCTCTAACCCTCCCAAAACAAAAGATCAACCAAGCCAACTTCAAGTATACTAGGACAAGTGCATTGAACACTTTGTCATTGTCACTTAGACTATCAAGGAAATTAATCCACTCACCTAGAAACCTATATAACATCATCATGACATCATTGAAAACTCTCCAACAATCTTCCCATTTTTCATTTATGTCAACACCATAATATGGTAAAAAGCAACTCATCTTCCTCTTTCTTCAAGCACTCCCACAATAGGAACTTTCTCCCCTTTTAAAACAATGATAAAGTGAGAACCAACTGATCCTAAGGACCTAAAAATACCCAAAAAAAGAGAGGACCACCTTATAAATATGATATAAACTCCCCCTTAACTTTAGCCTACCTTTTCTTTGCCTTGACAACTTCCTCTTGCTCCATGTCAACACTCTCTTCAACCAAGAACTAAAACCAATGAAGAAAAAATACACAAAACACTAAAATATTATGTAACTCACCAAAAAACATCTAAGAGGGACCCCCCTAATATCTTTGATTGATTTCACATATTGAACATCTTTAGATCTCCATACACTATGAAGAATCACCACACAGGCTTACTATCCTCTTCTCTCAAGCCACCTCAGGCACCACCAACAAAAATTCATGCCACTCACCAAACACATTATCTCAAAAAACTTGATAACTCTCCTTAAAATAATCATGACTTTCTCTTTTGGATAAACTGAGTAAAAATATCACATATTCTTACTAAATCTGCCTAGACTCTTTGTAGCCTTATGTGAAACTTGTAGAGACCACAACTTTTAGTAAACAGACCTTCAAGACTTGAAACTTAATATATAAACCAATATTATATTCCCCCTCAATAATACCACTTTTTAATACCTAACTCATCCTTTCCAATTTACTTCCTTCATAAACCTATTAGCTAATTATGCCTCTATCTTGATAAAATCAATAAAAACTTAAAATACACAAACCTTCAAATCCCTTTGAATATATTTTTGACAACCCATTTGGTTCATTAAACTTATTAATAATCCTTAGAAATCAACTCATAAGGAAAACCACTTTTCTAGCATAGCCCAAAACCCTAGAATCTTAAAACAAATAGAGTTAACAAACTTCCCTTTGGTCAATGCCCTCCTATAAGACTTTTTTCACACCTAGAGACAACCATCACACACTTATAAACCAAAATTCAAGCCTCCATACCTTTGATAACATTGAATTCTTATAACCCATTTTAGGCCTTCTTGCCCTTAAGCCAAAACTTAGAAAATAAAAAACACTCAAAAATCTTCAATTGCTACAAATAGGATAAAAAAGACACAAAACTACCTAAAACACATCATAGGGAAGTGCATAGACCTTTCTAAGCATCAAAATATTCTTGAAATTGCATCAATATCATTAGGCCACCTGGAAACACCCATTTTAACCCTACAGACCTTGCATACACAACAACACTTGCTTCTCCACTGAAAGGAGTCTCTTAAGAAGCATAGATAGATACACCCTAATTCATAAAGTCTTATAATAGTGTGAACTAGGATTTTCCCACAAAGCCTCATATTCTTTATCCTCCTTGGTCATATGATACTTGTAGTTCATATTTTTCTTCTTAGGCTTAAGAGAAGCAACATGCTCATCCACTACAATATTCTCCTTTTCTTCTAGGATAAAATTGATAATACATGGAGACAACATAGATTCATGACATACCTTTTCATCTAACAATCCACCTTGAAGTTAGGAACCTCATCATTAGGTACAAATAATTGATTTTATTTCAATGATATGTGCTCAATAATAGTAGGATGCTCACTTGGATCCATACATACCTCAGAACTAGCCTCAACTAGCACCTTGGTCTTCTCCTTGAACTTGGTCTCTTTATTCATAACATGAGTAGACAATGAGATCCATTGGCACTCTTCAACTTTTATAGAATTTTACACCACAAAAACTAGATTACTTAAACCATTATACTCATCATGACTCATACTTATTAGCTTTTGTTTTCATGAATTAACTTGCCTTGTTTTTTGCATTTTAGGAACTTGATTAAACCTATTCTATTTTTTAGGCCTTTACTTGTAGAACCTAGAAATGTGATCTCTCTATTCACAATTGTAGAATACCATATTTATTAAAGTGAACTCATCTTTCCCTACTTGATAATGATAAAATATTTCAATGTTTCTTATGTCATAACAACTGAAACAAACTCTTCCTTTTGAAGAAGACTCATCTTGCCTAACCTTATTCAGACATTGATTAGCAAAGTGTCCCTCATTAAGATAGTTGAATCACATAACTTTGTATACACCTATTTAATGATGACCCCCATCATAGTTCCATACAAACTCATTTCTAATAGGTCTCTTTCATTCTCTAGCTCTATGCCCAAATTGATTACATGTGTAACAATAACCATTGAAACATGCATGCCTCATGACATTTGGTAGTTTGATCTGATTTATGTTAAAAGTATGATTATCCTTGTTTACATTAGTCTTCATCTTGTAATGAGTTGAATTCTCTAGTTCTTTTTTGTATCAAAGACCATTTCTATCACTTCATGCTTTTAATCATTCAAAATATTATCTAAATCACTTGAGATCTTTTCAAATCTCACAAATGACTTTACCTTACTAGATGTATTCTCTAACTCATCTTTGAAAGATTCATTTTCAATTACATCCCTTGAAAATTCATCTTCTTTAGCTTTCAACCTTGTAGATAGGATTTCTAATTTCCAATTGAGATACTTGACCATATCTTCATGTTCCTTGGCATCTTCATTTATTCTTGCTTCAAATACACTAAATTGCTCCTCATAGTCCTTGATTTGTGACTTCATCTTCTTATTAATATTCTTCTCAATCTTTAGTTCTTCAAGAACATTAATCAATTTAGTCTCATAGTCCACCTCATCTTCATCATCATCTAAATCACTGCAAGTAGATTTATTGTGATGTGAGCAACTTACTTCATCAGCCATGAAAAGAGCTTCATCTTTAATAGGACCATCATCTTCATGATCATACTCTAAGTCACTATCTTCACTCTCATCTGATGAGATGCAATCTTTATTGGTGTAGAGACTCTTCTTGTTCATTAAGGAATTCTTATTATTGTTACACTTTATGAATCCTTTCTTCATATATGTCTTTTTGTCTTCATCTTGGTCTTCACCATGTTCTTCATCATCATGATTATGAGGGCACTTTCTATCAAAATGTCCTATCTCTCCATAATTGAATCATTTTAAGGGTAGTTTACCCTTATACTTTCCTGAACCTATTTTCAATTTACTTGTAAATAAAGAAATTATTTCATCTTTATTAATATAATAAATGTCATCCTCCTTGGGTTTCTTACCTTGGAACATATTCTTTGTCTTCATTTTAGTCTTGAAATTTGATTCCTTCTTTGGTGGTATATCATCATTTAATCTCATCTCATAGGTAGTAAGGGTGATATGCAATTGATCCATCTTCAAGTGAGTAAGATCATGACTTTCTTCTATAGTAGATAATTTTGGAATAAACTTGAGGGATAGATACTTTAATACCTTTTAAACTATAGTATCCTCTTCAATGTTCTCTCCAAGACATCTGATGATGTTCATAATCACATCAATTATCTATAAAAATGATGCGACAAAATCTTCATCCTTCATTTTGAGACTTTCAAATTGCCTTATGTGAGTTTTCAACTTAGCAAGCTTGACCTTTGAACCTCCTTCATAAATGATCTGCATTTTATCCCATATCTCTTTAGCATATTTAAAATGGATTACCTTGGCAAACTCAGTCTCTGTAATACCACAATTAATGGCATCATTGCCTTATAATTATTCTCAAACAGCTTCTTACCTACAATACTAGATGGAGGAGTAATAGGAGCAACATAACCATCCAAAATGAATTGCCATACATCAAACCCTAGGGACATAATATATTTCCTCATTATTTCACTCCAAAAATAATAATTAGATTTATTAAAAATAAGTAATTTCTTAATAAATATACCTCCTTGAAGACTACCCATATTATACCTTAGATCACCTTCAAGTTGTTAAGCCTTTACCAAAGGACTTGATCTAATACTAATTTTTAGAGGTACAATCACTGAGGGGGGGTGAATTAGTGAGCTTAGATAATCCAAACTCAATTTTAAACCTTTCAAAAATCTTAATCAATTACCACAAGAATTCATTAATCATACACATCATTTATAGCAATGAATAAAAGAGATAATGCAAGATCAAGCACATAACACATGAGATATGTGGGAAACCTTCTTGGGGGAGAAAACCCACTAGAACTTGCAATTGGAATACTATCCTATAATAATAAGAACCAATTTAAACCAATAATAACTAATCAATTAACTACCGTCCCTTATTTTAGTGAGACTATAATCCCACAAGGAACTACTACACCTATCTAACTAAGCTAGCATAACAACTAGACCTTTAGCAAGTTTCACCTTGTAAGGAGGTTACAAACCCATAGATGTTGAGAAACCAAAATAACACATATGAATATAAAATATCCTATAACATTTATTTCCTTCCAATCTGATGGAGATATAAATTACATCAGCTTTCTTCAACTCTGCATACTTAATGCATCCAAAGCCACATTTTGGATCACTTTTCACTCCTTATCGACAACTCTGTCACCACATCAACAACATCACCAAATGGTCATACACAAATAAATCAATATACTCTCATTAATAACCCATTAATTAAGCACACTTAATCTCCTTTTCCTCTCAACCCTTCACTCTAAACCACACACACAAGCCTCTCTCAAATTTAGAAACCATCATCTTTGGTTTCAATATATATAGAACATTCATGATTATCAACACCTTGGTAAAACATTATGCATGTATTAACCCTTAATTATTATCTCACATGACTCAAAACAATATTTATAGGTCAGCCATAGCATCTATGGGTCACCCTTAAGTAGCTACACATTTCAATTAGGACATTGTAGCTCTTATAGGTCTCATGAAGACCTATTTACCCATTTATCACTTCATGCAGAAAATAAAGAATAAAATAAAACTTTACAACTCATGGAACCATGCCACATGATCTATATGTTCCCTTTATGTTCCAACATCCATCATAACACTCTTTTGTGAACCCCTAATTAGCTTAAACACCTTTCTATACACACAGTCATCAAGAATGAAAATTCAATCAACTTCTAGACCTTTGTTCATACTGAATGTGATTTGTAAAACCTTTATAATATACATATATGGTATTCATAGAGTCTAAAACATACTAAAATAGATACTTCACCTTTAAACATTGAGATACTAACAAACACAACTCAAATACCCTTCTTGGGTTACTTGTAAAACATGTATGAACACATGGTAAACTTTGAACCTCAATATCTTTGACTATACACACTTTCTAATCTTAAAATATATATTTATAGATGCACCTCATAGTCCTCTACAAATTCACTTTTTACACCATGATAAAACTCTACCTAGATCGAATGATATAGCACAAAAACTAAGCACTTGTTTTTCCTTCATTAATTTTGAATATTCAAGCTCAAATGGTCACAAGTAAACCTCAGTCACTTAAAATGCATCTCATGCCCTCACATCTTAGATCAAATACGCACCATCAATCTTATTCAAATTTTAACTCATAGTGCACCACTACCCAAATGTTAAACCTTGAATATTTGACCTCATCTTGTGTAATATGGCAACTTTGACCTTATATGCTCCATCGATCTCTTAGAGATTGTCCTCACTTTAGCCATGATAGAAACTATCACTTTTAATTCTCAACTTCAATATGCACCATTTATCTTGATTATTATGAATAAACTCTCATCATTGATCCTTATAAGAAGCTTGATCTTTATCTCTGCTCAATGTTAAACATCAAACACTCGGCACCATCTCACTGCATCTTGACATCTTGGAACAAACATACTCCATTGATCATTTTGTAAGGAGCTTATTCTTTACCTAGTTTAAGCATCAAACAATTTGACCCATTTGAATTATTATACATTATATATCTATAGGTATTAAATAATATGAATCTTTGTATCTCCATTTGGTCTTAATCTTTAACATCATGCAAAAATAGACTAAGTATGGGTAACATTTCTCTCTACTTAGAAGTCAAACTTTAGACCTTAATACCTATTTAGACTCAGGTTGTACCCTAGTTAAAAGCAAAAATGTTAAATTCCTACTCTCAAACTTGTTCCAACATGGGAATGACCCTATGCTATGGGTTACTTGTATTTGGGTCAGACCTCTAGGGTTTTTTAAGAGGCTAACTCCTCAGATAGGATAATTTGGATCTCACTTTCTAAAACCTATGAAAGTTAGGATGAAAAGAGTAAAGAAGTTGCATAAAATAATACATATTCTAACATGTGGTGATGCACCATGAATTTTTCATATCTAATCATAATATTGAACCCTTAACACACTAATGGACCATGAATAAAACTAATACAATGCTTTCTATGATTTCTAAGCAACAATATTTCACACAGAGGTTAGTTTGATGTATTAAGACTAGAAGATAATGAAGATAAGGTCTAGTTAAAGTCACTTATAGACAATATTTCATCCTATCCTTGAGATATCAATGGTTTGACACACCATATGACCTACAAAGAATATTTGTAGCATTCAAGTTAAGCTCAGACCTGCAAAGGGAAGATTAGACCACTTTACATATTAAGCAAACATAGCATAATAAGTATAGATTGACAAATAATGTAGAATGTCTTTCTCATTGATCTAAGAGGTTCAAAATATAATTTTGGTAGAGTCTAGTCATACCATCCTAAGGGATGAAAATAAATTATTATAAGCATGAATATATAGAATAATGGAATGAGAGAGAGAGAGGAGGTTTTTTAGCACTGAAGGGGTCATTATTGAGCTCAACTCTAGTACTCTCAATAATAGTTACAACCACTCTAAATTTATGTTCCTTTAAAGCACTTAATTTCTCATGGACACCTTGATAAAAATTTGAAATAGTCACTCATTCCTTCTCCCACTTATTTTTGCATTGATGCTCTTTTTAGTTACACTAGTTGGATCAAGTCATTTTCAAGTTGAGTGTCAATGTTGATGTAGTTATAACAGCTGGATCAATCTATTATGCTCCTATTATAGTACTCATTACCACTTATTGTCTCTTTTATCATAAGAGAGTGGAGAAAAGGGTCATAATCATGTTTTTGGATTTGATAATGAGCCTTGATGTGTCTAACTCCATGACCTTGTTTTGAAACCTAAAACTAGGCCCACCATAGACAAAACCAATTTATATTGGTTTTTCTATAATCTTGACACTTTTACTTGTCAAAATTTGCCATATATTAGATCTAAAAGACCCTTTTAATCTTTAATGGAGTCCTAAAGTTAACCCTTGACCCTACAATGTTCATTTTGGTTCTTCTCAGGTTATCATTGAGCTCGACACCTTTCTGTATTAACTTTCCCTAGTTAAAAACTTGCATCTTTGACTTTTATTGAAATTCATGGGCTTACCTTTGATTTATTGGACATAAAAAGCTGACTTATATAATTGACCTATTTACCTCCTCTCATACCATCAATATCAAGTTGTACAAATGCCTACTAGTCATTGATCTTGAACTTGAGCTAATGTGTTCTTGACACTTAGCACCTTCACATTTGCACTTAGGATCCACTAACCCTTTGACTTGATCACATCCCATCAATATCCTTGGTATGATTAGATGCACTCCATTGATATTATAGTGACCCACTAACACCGTTAGATTATACTCACACCATTAGATCTAGATTTATGGCTCAACACCAACCATTAGATCTACTTATATTTAAAACCCAATGGCTACTTTATGGGTCTTAAGTTTGACGTTCACATGAACATCATTTGACATCCTTGTGGATGTATTTAATATCCTATAGACTATCAAATTTAATCTCCAATGTATTTTTATAGTGTCTTAAAGTTGACATTTGTGTGAATGTATGCCATTAGTTGACCAACTTTGAATATTTATATCTTGAAGCGTGAGAATCATAAAGGGACCAAATTTGCTAGAGATGTTCCTAAGACCAAAAACATTATGCCCACTTGATCTGATAGCTCCAAGATATTTATAAGTGTGTTTAAAAAATGTTCAAGTGATCTCACCTATGCAATTCTATCTGACACCCTGACAATGATCTAATTCATTTGGTTAAGTATGGGAAAACACTGTCAAACTACCTGGGAGCCCAACTTATAACATGCATAACTTTTGTTACACTTCACTCTATGACCTAAAACTTAGCATATATGTTCTTAGAACTAAATAAAACAAACCCATATGATCATTTTATCCTAAAATTTCCACATGTGTGAGATATATCACCATCAAATTTATCACTTAGCTCTATTTGAGCTTCTCTAAAAATTAGTTAAGTATGGAAACTTAGCAAATTCTGCTTTAGAGGCCAACTTTAAACACTCATATCTTCTATTTTTATTGGATGCATGAAATAAAATTTAGTGAATAATAACTTGGGACTAATTTAATCATAAACACATGACCAATTCTTCCTAACTCATTCACACATGGAAATGATAATGTCAGTAAACTACTTACTCAAAAATTTTGCCACTAGACCCAAGTGTCTTGATGAACACAATGAAGAACCAGATGAATACCATGCACTTCCATACTCATTATAGGAAATATTGACACCCCATGGGGATTTTGTAACTCTAGTCCTATCCTTAAAATTTTACAAATTACATTTTAAGTGTACTTAAAGTGTTTCAAAAGATTTATAAGTTGCAAGATCCCTTAGGTCCACTCATTCCATCCAAAACTTGCTCAACTATTTCTCTATTTTTTGATCTTTAGGACACAAAACTACATTCAATTAGAAGCTTAGTATGTGGGCCAAAATGTTCAACATTTCTAGTTAATCACCTAGCTTGACTAGCTTACTAGTCATGGAACTTGGACATTGATCAAGCTTGCTTATGATGACTGAATGAATAAAACATGCTTGTAAAAGGAATCTACTTGATTCTTGAATTTTTTTTGGAATAATAAGACACCATAAAAATAATAAAGTAATGAAATAGACTAGGCAACTTACTAAACAACAAAAGAGCCATTTACAAAAGCACTTGGAGGAAAGACATACCTATCTAACTATGTAAAAAAATCAGGAGCTACAACTAGTAACAAAAATTGAGATACCTCCCATTGATAGGGATGGGAATTTAATTCAGCAATCTCAAAGGAATTGTTCTCCTTGTAACTTGTGATGACATAAGATCCACTCCAAATACTATCAAAATTAGAGTGTTTTCCTAGTTTTACATGGTCCTCATCATATTTGAGGAGTATCTCACCTTGTTGTAAATTCCTTGAGGAATATCTCTTATCAAATGAATTCTTCACTTAGAGTTGATTGGAACACATGGTGTGCATAATAGCATCTCTTGTTTCTTCCAGCTATCTTAGTTCATTTAGCCTCACCTACATAGTATCATTTTCAAAGGGCTCAAGCTGATGTGCAAGCTCTAATGTAGGAAGTTCAAGAGATATAGGGAGCTTGGATTCTTTACCATAGACAATAAGATATGGGTAATGTCCAATAGATTTATTTGGTATCACTCTATCTACCCATAGGGTAATCCTCAATTTGGTTTGCCAATCCCTTTGACTATCCTCCATAGTCCTCTTGTTGATCTTTAATAAGTTATTATTTATGGAATCTACTAGTCCATTTCCTATAGATAATAGTTGGATGATGATTTGAGATAAATTCCATGTGAAAGGACCCACTCACACCCTTTGTTACTACTGAAATCCAATCCATTATCATTAATTATTGTAGAATGTAGACCAAATCTAGTTATAAGAATATCATAAAAGTCCAAAATATAAACTTCATTAGCTTCCTTAAGGGTAGCTGCTTTAACCCATCTTGTAAAGTAATCTATATTTGTACTAATCCACTTTTACCCTTTTCTTGAAGGGGGTGTCTCATCCTTATTAAATACAATCCCCATTGCATGAAAGGCTACTCTACTTGTATTGGTTGTAAGGGGAGGGAAACTATTCTCTATTTTCCAATAAACATTACACATTTTTTGCATTTCCTTACCCAAGAGTATGAATATCTAAACATAGTGGGCCAAAAATACCCAGCTCTAATGATCTTAGATATCATGGTCTTGGGAGCAAAGTGCCCACTAGATGGACCATCATGGAACTTCTCAAGTAATTTATCTATCTGACTTGCCCCATAAGACATTGTCCTAACTTAAGAAACTTGATTATGTCATTTGTCTAATTGAAAGGTGTGGTGTCTATAAATTCCTATTAGCTATCATGAACTACCAACACCTAATCCTTATTAATCTTTACCTCTTTTATAATGTGTTCACATAATCCTTTTCCTTGTACAATATTTGTAACTCTAACCTCAAGGTCATATTCCATGTACTTTTTCACCCATCTATCTCTTTTCTCATTGACATCCCTATTGTGTATGAACTCTTTAACACTTGGGTGTGCTACCATTAGTATGATCTTGTTATTGGAGACCATATACCTAAAACTTTTCAAACCTCTTATATTTCAATCATGCACTTCTATATAAATCTATATTTTTCTTCATATCCCTCTAATTCCTAACTAAAGAAATCAATAAGCTATTCTAGACCTTAGTCATTCTATTGCATAAACATGATAGAGATTTCATCTAATGTAGAAAAGGCATACAAATATAATTCCTTGTAAAAATTAGGATTAATCAATGTGGCAGCATGAGAGATGTTCTCCTTGATGACTTTAAAACTTATATTACCTTATCTAGTCCATGTAAACTCTTTGCATTTCATCAATATATGAGTACAAGGTTTGACCATCTTTGTAAAGCTTGGAATGAACCTCCTTATGAAATTGATCATTCCCAACAAACTCTATAGACCTTTCTTATGATTGGGAAAGGGTAAGGATAAGATGGACTCAAATATTTTAGGGTGTATGGAAAGACCATCTTTAGACACTACATGACCCAATAATCTACCTTCATGAACACCAAATATGCAATTTTTAGGATTGAAAGACACACCAAAAAAATTTCATATTTCAAATACTAACCTCAATTGAATAATGTGATCATTTGGTTCCTTTGAGAAAATAGTGATGTCATATAGGTAGATGAACACCATGTCACTTACCAAACATTCAAAGATGATATCCATTTCCCTTTGGAAAGTTGCCCTAGTATTAGATAATCCAAAGGGCATCTTCATGTATGCATAACTACCCCACTTTGTGGTGAAGGTAGTCTTATATCTATCTTATTATTTGACCATGATCTAATTATAGCTAGAGTAGCCATCAAGTAGTGAGAACATTTGAGAACCTACCACCTTTTGAAGAATCTAATCCATTAATCATAGTGGGTAGTGATCTTTCAAGGATGCCTTATTGAGGTCCCTAAAAACACATAAATGTATATCCCCAATATTATTCATTATTGGCACAAAGTTTTCCACCCATGAGGAATGTTTGATGGGGAATATGATATTTGACTTAATCAATTTGAATTAGTATATTCTCATTAGGTCCTCCATTTTTATATTGGTAGGCCTTTGTTTCTACTTGACTGGCTTTGCATTCCCTTATAGTTCAATGGTGTGTTGTCTAAGTTTGGGATCAAAGCCCTTAAAATATTTTTACTCCCATGCAAATATGTCAAAAAATTCTTGGCATAAAGTAACAAATGTATTTATCTTCTATTGTGTTAACCTTTCCTAACTTCAACAACTTGTCCTTAAATATCTCTATCCTTTCATAATGTTCTTCCTTAGATGATATACATGATTTTCCATTCCTCAATTGGTCATATTCATTGAAGATTCTATCTAATGTCAAAATCCCTTTAGGCAGCTTATTAGATCTTGTACTATCTAAACATGATATTGATGTTGGAATTTGTCATGCTTCTTATGGCATAATTCTGTCTCTTGCATTAGAAAACATATAGTTTGATCATCATTGTCAAAAAATTGCCAACTTACCTAAGTGTAAGGTATAGTTGGCCTAAATATGACCTTGATATTAGCTTAACTTTGGTTGCCTTTGACTCCTTATGTAATCTCATATTGAGATGCAATGGCTACAAGCTTGTCTACATGCTAGTATGATTCTCTTAGTATAGATTAGATGTCGAATGCCAAGAAGTCCTCCATGAGGTATCATATATAATGCTTGTAAGATTTCAAATGATGGTTCTTAACTACACTTAGGCCTCTCACTTACACCACAAGCTCAATATCACCCTTGACTTGAAGAATTTTGACATCTCTTCTTCTTGCCTCTTAAAAACCATGTAAAAGAGCTTAATATTTAGATGTGTTTAAAGTACAACTAAATTTCAACCTTGTAGCTAAATGGTACTTTTGACCTAAGGGTGACAATAGCATGGATCCAACTCCACTACCATTATTTGACTTAGATCCATCAAAGAATAAAGTTTATAGACCATCTTACTCTTGAGTGGTGTTAGTTAAATAAGGTATATCAACACCCTCTTCATACATATACTACACCCCTAATCTTGTTTCTTCAATGTTTCTATAGGGATCAAATCCATGATTTTAAAATACCCATTCATCTAAGTATAGATATTAGATGCCTTCAAGATGATCGTGAGGCTCTTGTTCACTAACATTCTCATATTCTTCCAATATTGTATAGTTGTCCAAGGTTAGGCATATAGGGATATAGATGGAACCTAGAAATAGGTTTTTGCCTAATAGTGACTTTAGTTCCATATCTAATCCTAAAAACCATGTATGACTAGTTAGAGGACAAATAGACCCCAATTTTTGTAGTAAAGTCTCTAAATAGGCATAGGGAAAAATATGGGGGTAAGTTTACAACCATTACATCCTAAGTGATGACACAATTTTGGCAAGATGCCAATGTGATATTAAGGCCTTTCACTATGCTTATTGTTTTAGTGGGGGAACCATCCAACTAGAGAACCCTTTTTTCATTAGGTACATAATTAAGCTCAATATTATATGCTATGGCCTTAGGCATAACTGAGGATGAATATCCTAAACCTATCATACAATTATGTACCAATCAATATCTTATGATGGATGACAAATAGAATGGAGGGGGGTTGACAATCTTGGGGAAATGAACAACATTCTGAGATTGAATTTGAATAGGCATTTGGATAGAAACCTAACTAGGATTAGGTTGATTACTATTTATAAAAATACTATTAACCTTATTAGTTGTCTCATTAATATGGGAAGTATTAGAGAGATCTTCCTAAAGAATATATTCTATCTCAAAAAAGATAATGCATCATACATAGACATTGTAACATTAGGCTTCTTCATATGATCTACAATATTAAAATGAAGATTAGTAGCTTTGGTTATATATTAGAAGTAGAAGCATCACTTGGTACTTGTGTGACACGAGGAAAAAAAGAGATTTCTAATTTTTCCCATGATGTTGAGGTACTTTTTGAGTTTTAGGGGATTTAACAGGTACATTTGAATTAGTAGATTACTAACTGACTTGTGGAGATGTTGAAGAGGCCATAGGTTACCCTATCTTGTCATCCACCAACCTCCTCTTATCCCTTATATTGGTTAAAATTGGTCCATCTAATCTTTGTGTAGTATGACCCATGTTTACTACTATATGCTCAAACATATGCTCTCCTTCTTGAAATTTTATGCACATAGTATCATATGGTGCCTTACCCATGTCCCCTTACTATTTAATTTGAGATTATGATGGTGTCATGGAAGTCATATCACCTTTATTCATTAAAGGACTTTATGGTGGAGGAGGAATTATGTCATGGATTTGGAATGAAGGAGCATGATTCCAATTAGGGTCCTAATATATTTCTCCACTTGTATTCATTACCATCTCATTAGACTATCCTATTGACTGTCATTGACCCTCTTGTACAAGATTATTTTGTGTGGGGATAAAAGCTCTTGAGTTATTGGTAGTTATGGAGTTGTATTTATTATGATGTCTCCCTTAAGTAATTTGGCCTTGGGCTGGTTGATATGGTGGATAATGGGGTCTATTATAGGATCGATTAGGATATTGGGTTTGGAAGGGGCCTTGATATAACTTATATGAAGTTTATTTTTATCTTTATAGGGATACTAGATTTTTGTTTTGAGCCTTCAACAAGCTTTCAATCATTGAAAATTTATCCTCTTAACCATAAATACATTGGGGTTGGTTTTTTGGGTTGGGTAATGGAGTAGTGGAAGGTTGGGTTGGATGAAGCTTAGGGAAAAGTGGAATTAGAGGTCTTGGCATAAGTTTCCATACTTATATAAAATAGTTATATTCCCTTATAGATATTTCATAAGCTCTTAGAAGGGTTGTCCCACCCATAGATTAGATCATGACTGTAATGTCTAATTTCAATGCTCTCAAATAGTAAGGGAAGTCATAATTGGGTGTGGGCTTAATGTTGATGGGGATCCTTCCCAAGTCTTATAGAATCTATAGTTAAAATTAACCATGGATTATTTAGGTGCCCTCTTTATTGAGGTGATTTTATTAAAAATTAACACATGGTCACTTCTATATTCAATTTTTTTATATAGGCATTGACCAAACTCATACCAATTATTTATCGAGCTAAGAGCTAGACCTCTATACCATTACAGGGCTTTACCTTTCAAGGATGTGGCTAATAGTCTCATTTATACATTTTATTATGTAATATGATGTACTAAATAAAGATTTGTAATGTCAATAATGTGCTCTATAGGGGTGGTGGATTTTTCTCTTATAAATTATGGTAGACTCTTCAAGGAGGCATCAAGGATGTCATCATATTATTGAAGCTTAAGAGGGATACCACTATTGAAGGGTATGAAAGGTTACAATCTAGGATGTATCATTTTCATGGTGGGTATTATACTATTTAAATTAATAGGGTGGTTAGGAGATGAATATTTATTTTGTGGATGAGGGTATGTCCTATTAAATCTTTATCTTTTATATGAATAAGGAGGTATCTCAACAAATTCAAAGGGAATTCCATTACTAACTAACCTTGTAGTGACCTTTGGCATAAGAGGTGATATCTGTAAGATGGTATGAACTCTGTAGCTTGGATAATCTTCAATTTTTGATGATGATGGGTGTCCTTGTCTACTACAAATACTTCCCCTTAGCTCTTAATTTTGGTTATGCCAAAGAGAAAGAGTCCCAACAGGTGTGCCATTAACTTTTGTTGTGTTAAGTCACATGATCTAAAAATTTAGACCATATAATAGCCTCAAATAGGGGAATCCAACCATGTATCAAACTCATCCTGAAACCTTTGTGTATGCAAGATATAACACCATTAATCTACTCACTCAGTGTTTTTCTACCATAAAACCAACTATGTCAAGAATTATTTGGAAGACCAACTTTGCACATGCATATATTTTGATGTGATTCATTGAATGACCTAAAATTTATTACATATTAACTAGGAACAAAACTAAAAAAACCCATGTGATCAAATTATCTTGAAAATACCACACATATGAAATATGACTACATCAAAATTCCTACTCAATGTTTCTTGCCACATTGCAAATTTGGCTATGGGAAAATACTATCAAACTGCCTAGGAGCCCAACTTTGTATTTGCATATATTATGTTGTGATTTATTACATGACCTAAAATTTAGTGGATAAAAACTAATAAAAAATGTAATAAAAACCATATGACTAACTCCCCTTGACTCATCCACATGTGGCAATGGTGACATCAACAAACTGCCTACTTAGATTTTTTGCCACTAGACCCAAAATGTCTAGATGAAAATAATAAAGAACCAGATGAATTACATTCATGAACACAAGAAATAAATTCATCCTTGACTTCTAATTAGACTTATTTAACAACATCAATACATTATATTCATCCCTAATCATCTCTAACCATTCCAAAATATAAGATCAACCAAGCCAACTTTAAGCATACTAGGACAAGCACATTGCACACTTTGTCATTATTACTTAGACTATTAAGGCTCTTCATCCACTCACCTAGACACCTCCATGACATCATCATGACATAATTGATAAATCTCTAACACTTATATCATTTGGGGAAGGATGAAGTATTACACAAGGTAGTTATTAAACATGATCATCCATAACTCTAATAAGAAGCATACCAAGGAATAATAAGAGGCCATTTTTCTAGAGAATCTACTACATGGAATCTATTAAAAAGTGGATTATGGTATCTAAACATTTTTAAGGATATATTTAGAGTATCTTAGCATTATGATGTATGTTAATGAATGGCTAAGCCACATCAAAAGGATGAAATTCCCTTGTAGTCTTTATTAGCCAAACAACCTTTTGAACAATGGGGCATTGATTTTATAGGACCGATCAATCCTCTAAGTAAACAAAACAAAGCATGGTATGTTATCAGTATGATAAATTACTTTACCAAATGGGTAAAAGTTATCGTGACACCCAGTTATGGGGCAAAAGACATAGATATGTTTTTTATGAGAATATAATCACAAGGTTTAGATGCCCCATCAAGCTAATCAGTGATCAAGGGACACACTTCCTAAAAAATACTCTCAAATATCTTACTAAATAATTCATTATTTCCCATCATAAAATTACTATGTACCATCCATGAGATAATAACTTACATTAGGTAAGATCTTGACAAATATTTGTGATGTCAAGAGGGATGATTGGGAAGATCACATTCCTGCAATTCTTTGGGCCTATCAAATGCACCATAATAGGGATATAGGATTTAATCCATTTTAGTTAGTCTATGGGATTAAATTAGTAATGCCTATGGAATACTTGGTACCCAGTCTATACATTGCAATGGTTATGAGAATAAGGGATTGTGAGTCTCTAAAAAATAGGCTTATTGAATTGAATAGGATAGATGAGTATAAATGTAGAGCATCCTGGATGTAGGAAGTTCATAAGTAGGGCTAGAAATCATGGCATGATAGGAACCTATGACATAAGGAGTTTCACAAAGATCAACTGGTTTTCTTATATGATAGTCACTACAGTGAATTTCCATGTAAATTATAGATCAGGTGAAAAGGGACTTATGTTATACATGAAATATCATAGTAAGAAACTATTGATCTACAAGGAATCATTTTACTAGGGTATGTGAATGGTTTTAGGCCTAAGTCTTACCACCAATAGTCTTAATTGATCTCCTTATATGAAATGATTGGGTCCTAAGTATCACCAAGTAGATTAGGATTTCCCATTTATATAAGATTTCTTGTGTTTTTATTTGTGTGTGTGTGTGCATTTGTAGATGATCTCTTCACTAGATTTTAGAACTTGGATAACAAGTATAACATGTGAAACCCATGCATAGAAGAATTTAGGTGTGTTATTGGTGATGTCAGTAGAATCCAAGGAAAGAAATTAGGTATGAGAAATGTATGATCAAGCCACATCAACTAAGATCTCCATTATATAATGGTCATCCCCAAGTAGATAATGCCAAATCTAAGATTCAATTTATCTAATGTTCACCAAATTATAAACTACTCAACATCATTAGTTCATACTCAAATATGGATAATAAATAATTTAATGGTCTATCTTGATATATACACCAACAACTAACTACCTTTATTGCTATATCAAATAATATTTTCCACATTAGCATTCACATTGACATCAAAGGGACAACTCAACTTGGCATATATGCAAAAACCAATAGGCACCAAATCTATAAAGGCACAAGGTTATGAAACAAGTCTACATTTCATTATTGTAACTATTTTTATGAGCTAAAGTTTTAGAGTTGAGCTAATTTATATTGTAAAGAAAGAAAAAAGATTCTCAATTTTATTATTCAGATACTATGGATCATTTGTAGATCATCAAAAACTTGAAATATTCCCAAAAATAAGCAATGGGCAT
Source organism: Torreya grandis (assembly GCA_037957365.1). Taxonomy (NCBI): domain Eukaryota; kingdom Viridiplantae; phylum Streptophyta; class Pinopsida; order Cupressales; family Taxaceae; genus Torreya; species Torreya grandis. The sequence continues at coordinate 607,650 of JARHVA010003361.1, forward strand.
TAACCTTGCACTTTGATAGACCAAATATATTAATCCATATTTATTTGATTATATTTGAGTGGAAACATAGAAACTTTTCCAACCAGATATAGTAGATTATATGTAACCATTTGCTCTTGCACCCTCGTGTCAATTTTTGAACATAAACATCGAGAACCTACTTTTAATTCCCACATTCAATTATTTGGGGTAAATTATGCAAATCTTGCATAGTTTCTATAATTATGGCAACATTTATATTATCCCTAACACCAATATAGTCATCAACACTAAAGCAATGGTTCAATTTTTGGGCATGTCTATGTGGGGTGATTCTCTTACTCCTTACAAGACTAAAACACCTCCTACCCTTTAGGAGGTTAGAGACTTATATATCTATGGGTCTAGAGGAATACCAATTGAAGATATCCAAGATGAACTAGTGCACATCTTAGTTGAGTGAATCACATGAAGATTTTGTTAGACCATCAAGTCTATGAAGCAAATACCCAAAGGAGTGGTTGACATTGCACATTGAATTATCCACTACAATGAACAGTTTAATTAGCAAGAGTATTTTATATAAGAACAAATTAAAAATGGAAAAAAATGCCTCATAACTTCCAAGCAAACCTTATAGTACTAGTTCCTAATATTTATATTATGTTTCATCCAATAAAAGTCCCCTGAAGGAGAGGTGCCCCCAAACACTGACTATTGGCCAACACAACAATTTCACAATTTGATATAGACACCTAAATGTGATTCCCTAAAACATGAGGTAAAGTTTAATGAATGGTGAGAGGATTATTTATAGCTCAGTTCTACACATCCATGGGTGCCACTAGACATCATGCAGTACTTAGGACAACATGTTATTGTTACTTTGATTTTAAAAGGAATTTTCATTCACATTCATGAGTGACCTAGGTCTCCATTTGGACCCCATCCATATTTTTTTACCATGGCCATGCCATAAGATGAGGTCACTAATCAAAAATAGTATGTATCTAGGTATGCCACACCTCTCCAAGCCATACCACTTGGTGTATTAGTCCATTAAGTGAAGCCACAACATCAAACTAGTATAAAGGAAAATGTAAGCTCTCCATAGAACAACCAACATCACCTCCTCTAAAGTGAAAGATGGAGAGCATATAAACCTAGATGGATGACCCTAAGGTACCTCAGATCACAAGATCCTATGACCTACCTTAGATGGGAATGGATGAGTAAGAGGTCTATTAGGTGATGATCACAAACATAGCATGTAACTTATATGAGAACAAAGATAAGGAGTTCTTATTCTAGAAGTTAGTGTGCACAGTTAAAGTGTATAAGAAGATCCCTCCAAGTCTCTGGGTAGAACTACTACCATATCTTACATCCATTATTTTTGACACTATGTACGAAGAGGTTGAACAAATATAGAGAATGGATACCCTCTTTGAGTAACAACCTTTTACCACTTATGAAATTGTTTACATATTTGTGTTATTGCCTAAAAGTCTATAGGAGACTCTAGTGCATAGACCTAGAACTTGATGAGGGGCTAGGGTTTCTCCTACTTTATAAGAACACACATTTGGTAGGTAAACCATTACATAGTAAGTGCATCCTTCTCTTTTTTTGACTTCACCATTACCCAAATGCAGGATGGTTACTTTGGGGTGAAATAAAGCATATATCTCTAGATCTATGGTTTCACCAAGTGATTTTTCACCCTCAAAATAATACTTAGAGGCTAAAGAGATAATGTCAGATCAAGATATAATTGAAAAACACCAAGCATCATCAGAAGAAGTAACTTGTGTAGTAGAATGATGAGTCTGACAAGAAAAAAGGAAGCACTAAAGGATTATGCCCAACAACATAGTCTAAGTAGTCATGTCATCAAGTTGAAGAAGCCAAGTCCATAAACAAGGTAGAAAACATAGAGATTGAATGACAATAGGCTATCCAGGAAGCCAGGAAGGCATAAGGAGTTGCTAACATATAAAATTAAGTGTAAGAGGTGAACCAAAAAAATTTAGATGAAGAGTAGAGGAATAAAGAGGTTACACTTGATTCTAAGGCCAAGGCAAAAGAGGACAAGAAATTCTAAGATATAGAGGCATAAGAAAAGAAATCCATAGAGGATGCCACTCTCACATAGTAGTAAGCCAATGAAGCTATGAAGAAGAAGAAAGAATATGAAGATGAATTCATGCATAAATAGTAGGCTCAAGCAAAAGCAAAATTAGAGTGTGAAACCAAGGCACATTATGATATAGCAACACAAGCATATAATAAGGCCAAATAAGATAAGGTTACTATGTTTGAGGAATATAAAAAGGAAGAAGAGTGTGCACAAAATCTATAGGAGGAGGAACAAGAGAAAAATAAAGTTGTGGAAGAAGAACTCAATAGGAAAGTATTAAAGGATGTAAAGAGAAAACATGATGAAGATGTTACATATCAACTAAAGACTATAGAAGATGCCAAGGTGAAATAATAACAAGTCCCGAAACAACAACCAGGTGGGTTGGAGCATCTAGATCAAGAAGAAGATAAACCCACAATTGTAAAAAGTGATTAATAACCAGCCTTACCTTTGGGAGGAGTTTGTTTATAGGATGTTCTAACTATGGGTGCTTGGTATACCACCTTCTCACTTCCACTTGTGACCATGACATGACCCAATCCTTTAGCTACCATAGGAACATTGGTATCATTCCCTCTTTAATAAGAAGCATCATTAAATATTTTTGTGTTACCATTGAAGAAGTAATTAGAGGGTACTGTAGTATTCTAGGAGTCCATTACATAGAGGGTCACCTCTCTAAAGTAAGAGGTTGATTAATATAAGGATGATAGCATTGAGTTGAAGGCTCGAATACATGAATTTATAAATCTTATATAGGATGTTTTTCTTGGTTTTTTCACTCAATTAATTAGGGACAAAGTAATGTCTAACTAGTACCAACTCAAGACACTTATCTCTATATTAATAAATGACTTGTGTATAGTGAAAAAACTATGCACAGTTAGAACATTTGGTTAAGATTTTAAGTATAAGGCTACCAAACTCATCACTCTAATAGAGGAATATCAAAGAACACTATCACACTTCAAGCTCAATAGGTCACATGTATCCTATTAGATTGGAAGTAGTAATTGGATACCGCCTTAGTCAGATCTAACATAGACTTTACAAAGGCTAACACAACCAGAGTAACCATGGAAAGTCATACTAAAACTATGAAAGAGGATATAAAACTATAGGAATAAATAAATACTAGGGATAATGTGTGTGATAACCTTATAAATTAGTAAATTCAAATATTATGTAATTCCTTTGATAGCCTCCAAGCTCAAAATCAAGAAAATAAGATGGATCAACTAAGTGGAGAGATTCATACAAGGGTGGTAAACACTAAGTCTTCCTTGAGAATACTAATGATTTAAACTTAAATTAGATCATCAAATACCATACTCTATTATGTACCCTATTATAGTTGATCTAAGAAGTGATGCTAGACTAAAATGCATACATAATGGATTTAACTCCCTTCAGTAGTTCAGTTGTGCAGATTGTCAATACACCTATGTATAGGCCACCTTCAGAGCTTCAGTATATCATCACATGGAATAAGGATACCCAATCCCAATCCAAGGACTCTTTCATTCAACCTTCATCTATATATATGCCACCACCATCAAGTTAAGTACTATGTAGAGTATAAATTTAGAAAATTTTGTATAAACATTTTTTTATTAAGGATGACTTAAAAAGACAAGCAGGGCTAGGTTGGTTGAAAACCTATAAAGGGTAGCCACCTAGTTATTATAACCTATTGAAAACATATAAAGGGTGGTATCTTGGTACACTACTTATTTAAAAACCCAAAAAGGTGGCTAATTAGTGCACAAGAGGTAAATACCAAAAATGGAACCTTGAGCAATTACTACAAATCTTACCGGTCCAACCATTTCCTCAGTGCTTAGTAACTTGTACATTCTCAAATATCCTATGAAATTTTATTGGAATGAGATAATATTTTAAGTCTGGGAAAGTGTTTGCTAAATAACATGGATTTTAAAGTTGTGTAAGATATTTATCTGATATTTGTGTGTTATGCACTCATTTTATTGTATAGTCTATTTTTTATTATCTTCATGACTTTTAATAGGCTATAATATGAAGATGCTCCACTTTTGGTGTCAACTATGAGAAGAAGATGTATAGTCAGAGATTAGAAATGCCTATATATACTTTTTGTTTGTAATAGGAAGAGGGTTTCACTTTTTAGAAGAGATCAATAGAGATTATCTAGTTATTATCACCTATGTGATTTCTTATTATGTTACTTACATGCGTTATTGTGTGTAATGTTTTGGTTACTTTATATATAAACTATTTTTAATGCATTATATTATTTTATGCCCTACTAGTTGCTCTTAATTCCCTAATAACCTAGAATAATTAATGTTTTTAATGTTTCTGTCATCCAAATTCTTATCTTTTTATGATAAAACTACTCTACACACATGAAATATCTCATATATATCCTCATCCTTAGCATGCTATGATGCTTTAAAAACCTTTTCCAATACTCTACAATGGTTCCTTTCATAGTCAAAGTAAATTCAATCATACTTAAATATTAAAATTTAATTTTATACCTCATTGCAATGATTAAATAAGTAGGTAGGATTAATAATAAAACACCAATAACCTAAAAAAATCACAACCACCCATGTGTTATTACATTAAATGACCACTCTTTAGACTCCCAATTACTCAAGTGACATTTCAAACCAAATGATAATTACTAAAAATATCATAATTTTTTTGTTGTAACTCTAAATGATCCTAAATTTAATGCATGCATTTTACTATTCATACACTATGAACTCACGAAATTTCACCTTCCCTATTTTTATTTCATTAAATAACCATCTCTCCAAGGTCAAAAAATGAAGATATGAATGAAATATGCCAAAAATTTAGTACATTAGCACTATAACTCCAATGATCTAAAATTTTCCTAACATATTTTAATTATCAGGTAATACAACCTCAAACAAATTATCCTTACATATAGTCACTATTTTGAATAACCATGTTGCCAAATATATGTCTTAATAGTCCATGTAGACTGATAGAAGTAGAAAAAATATCTTTGAAATATTTTTTGGCAAAGGAATACTCTTATAACATCATTCTTATAGGTCCAAAATATCACACAAACAAAATAATATAATGAAAACATACAAACACATAGCTTTATTTTTGGTTGATGCAAGATTTCATGAACCCTTGGATGCATTTACATTAGACAACAAAGGTTTTTTAAATGTGATATCTTACTCACATAGATTAAATAATTTGTAAAACCACTCTTTTAACCATAAATCATAATTTCCATGGCATTCCCTTCCAACACACCAAGTACTTCAGTTATTTTTAATTTTTTATTCCCTTTTTATCTCCCTCTTGCTAGTTTCATTTTTCTTTCTCTTTTTATTACCTCTTCTCTATCATCCTTTCATGGGGTTAGACACACCATAATATCCTTCTTTTGTGGGATTAGACCGACCATAAACTCACTTTTTTTTATTAGACCCACCATAATATTCTTATTTTTTGGGATTAGACCCACCATAAACTCCTTCCTTTTTGTGATTAAACCTACAATAGTTGATCCTCCTTTGACAAAGGATTATATCCACCTATCCCCATCTTTTCTTGGGTTAAAACCCACCTTTATTTGACCACCTTCACCAAGATTTTTAGTTTTACATCTTAATTTCTCTTTTGGGATTGAACCCACTATTAACAAACCACATCATCATAAATCCTTATTAGTTTTATTTACTCATCATGCAACTTTTGGATTCTTTATTTTGTCACCCTTTTCCATTTTCAACTCCTATTATGTTTTGGTTGTCATATTCTATCTTTCCACAATCAAATTATTTTTGGATCCTTCATTAATAAGAGTTTTAAAGGTATCTTATTCTTCCATCACTTATTAACATGCTCCAGTTATTATGAAAATAAAAAATTCCTCCTCAACTTCTTTCTTGAGTGCATAATTTTTACTTATAGATTCAAATCTTCATCTTGGAAGGACTCTTTGAATACCTTGTATCTATCTCCATCTTTTCACCTTCACATTTTACAAACTCACAAATCAATTTAAAAACATAAGACTTTACAATACTCATACGTACTTATTCCATATTCATACTATTAGCTTGATGTCCACCAAGCTTGGGATCTTCAAATCCTCTTCCATTCTACCTACTTCTCAAATACCCTTTTGACAACTTCTCTTCACTTCTCATACTCTTTTTATAAGTTCTAGGTTGCTTTATATCTCCTTATTTCATCTCATCCATGTCATGTGCAAAGGATATTTCACTCTCCTTGTTTATATGAAGACAATTCATACCTTGAATCATAAGAGTATCTCTTATAACATCTATGTGGGATACTTACACATATGCAACAACAATTTCATCCTTCAATATTCTTCATAGAATCATGTCCACCATCTCTATATATTTAGTTTTTGGACATTCACATTGAAAAAACATATTATGTGGATCAAGAGTTCCCATAAACACCTTTTCAACCTTTTTATCACACTTCAATGACATACTACCCAAATATTATTTGTTTATCACATTATACTTATATATTTCACTATAATGATGGAATTTTAAAGGATAATTATCAACAACCTCCATGGTTGTTAACTCCTCATCCTTTTTTTAGCTTTATTTTCTTGAAAATGGATGGCCTGAAAATCGTACTCTCCTCATGTGCATTAGCTTTCACTTCATATATCTCCATTATGTCCTTCATGGAAACTTAAAACTTCTCATGTATACCTTATTCATTCACCTCTATTTTTTACTTAAATGAAACATGTAGCTCCCATTGGTTGTACTCAACCCTTATTCCCTCTAAAATATAAAACATAGATACATTTAATTCATTAACCAAGGATGATTCTAAATATCTCCACTTATGGGATACTAAAAATACATCTCATAATCAAAAAATGGGTCTCCTTCTTATATTTTAACAACTATTATGCATATATCCTCTTGCATGAGGATTTATTCATCTAAGGGTTGCTCATAAAACTCTTTCTCCTTGTTTTTCAAATCCAATTTAGGATTATCACACTGAAACCTCCCTCTTTTGTTGTTCAATCTATTATTTTATTTTAATACAACCTTATTTTCCTCACACATATCTTCCTCATTGATACTTTTTAAAGTAAACTTGATTTTTTCACATGGAAAATACACTCTCATATTTTATCTCATGGAAATTTTCTTCTTCTTTTATTCTCTCTCAACTCAAAACATGAAGCTTATTCAACCACTCTTTCTATGGTTTTAGGTGCACAACATGACTCATCATCTTAAAAACTATATGTTCCCATACTATTACCTTCTTCTTTCTTTTTCTTTGTCTTCTCTCTTGGATATCTCTCCAATATACAACTACACTTCCATAAAACTTATTACATGTAATTTTTACCCTCATGTGGTCTTCAATATTATCATACTCAAAATACACTTCTAAATTCACAATCTATTTCATGAGCTTATCAGGGATCTCTTTACCACATAACAAATCAATATCAAAAGTAGACTTACCTCTTTTCTTCACCATTCCTCTACTGGTCTATTTTTTCTACTAATATATTTACTTCACTTTATTAGACTCTCTCCAAATAATATAATATTTATTGTAGGCACAAAAACCCCATCATTATCTGTTATTCATCATATTCACTCAAAACTAATATATCTTCACTTTTCATCTTCCGTCATGTTCAATCTTGCTTGGAATTCCTTCACCATTTTTGTCAAGTCTTTTACTCCTCATGTTCTTCCTCCTTTATGTGTCATCTCTCCTCAACTAGTATTATTATCTTTCACAACCCGAAATAAAATAATAAAATTCCTATCAAAATAACTCAACACTTGTAGTATTTATCTCACACCTATAACAAACACATTATCACTACTATGCAATCTTATTTTTCACATTTGCAACTCAATTAGTAGACTTATTTTTCATAAACTAAAAATTCCTCATAAAATAGCATATCTCACTCAACCTATAAAGGAAATACATTTATATAATACCAATTGGTGCAAGAAAAAACTTGGGGTTCAACTTATGTATTGCATTTATCTCTATGTTTATTTGGATAGACATTCATTCATGGACATACTTTCAGCACATAATTAGACTTGACACACTTAACACATATTCGTTGCATTCATATTTAAAAAATTATAGTGGAATACACACACACTCACTCTAATGCATGCCTTGATAGGATAATTACAATGCATTTATAATATTCAAACTCTCATATAGTCCATCATGAATTATAATAATTTATTTTTGCTCTCAGATATTTTTTCTCCTTCACATCTTATCCCTCTCTCAAAACTAACTTATTTTTATTTTTAGTATCCCATTTTTTACATCCCAATATTCATGTGACATGTATTAAACTTACATGATCTCCATATAATTTACAAGATTTTTCTAGTTTTTAATTTTTAGGATTAAACTCTAGATTTTCTTTAACAACTCCTTCCACATGCCAAAAAATAAATATAGTCACACATATATATCAAAATTTAATGTTTTACCTCCTCACAATGAGAATTTTGTAGTAAGATGAATAATAAAAAAAACTAATAACCTCAAAAAATATTATCTACCCATGTGCTACTTCATTAAATAACCACTATGCAAAATCTTAGACTCTCAAGTGGCATTTTAGGTTGAGTGAAAATTATCAAATTATCATAAATTTGGTGTTATAACTCCAAATGATCTTAAATTTGATGCACATATTATAATATACATAAAATATGACCTCAACAAGTTTCACCTTTAATTTTTATACTAAGTTGAAGAACTATCTTTATAAGTACATAGACTAAAGAGATGAACGATATATGACAAAAATTGTAGTACATTAGTGTTGAAATGAGATTAAATTTGATGCACATATTTTATTTTTTAGATACTATGACCTCACCATATTTATCCTTCCAGTTATTCACTACATTGAAGAACCATATTGCCAAATGTTTATGTTTAAATAGTTGATGCAAACTGATAAAATCAAATAAAATATCTTTACACTATTCCATGACAAATTATACTTTTACAAAATCCTTCTTAGAGGTTAAAAATATCATTAAAAAAAACCAACAAAATGAAAACACACAAACACAACTTGTTTTTTGTTGATGCAATATTTCATGAACCCTTAGATTCTCCTATATTAAAAACCTACCTTCTCTCTCTATATATATAAACATAGGTTAGAGAAATATCTATAAAAAATATATCAAAATTTTTTATATCAAGAAAACATTTGTAATCAAATTGTTATAAGTGATCCCATAGCAATTATTCTATAGTTATAGTTTGAATCTCAATAATAACAAATTCATTAAGTTAATATTGTATTAATGAGGAATGGATTTAAGCTACATTGAAACCAAGGTATGGCACACTCATGTGGATTTAGTGCTGAATATTCCCATATTTTAGTTAGTATTTTATGTTGTTTGAGTATTTACTTTACATTTCATAACTACAAGTGTGAGTAATCCTTCTAGTTATATGTGTACATTAATTCAATAACTAAATCAAATACTTTTTTAATTACATGTTAAAGTTTATCTCAAGAAAAGAGTGAGTGTGATTATATATATGAAATTTTCATTTAACATTGTGTATGATAATCTTATAATATTAAGTATTATTTTTATTTTTAATCTTAATTAACATTTTAATTTATAGTCTTTGAATTATAGAAAGAATGTTAGTTCTACTTCAATTGTGTATAATTTCATTCAAAAGAGTTTATATATTTTTTTAATCAATTTGAGTTATTATTCCCTATGGAATAAATAGAATAATATATTTAATAATTAAAAATGGTTTAGTGTTTCATATAAAATATAGACCCCTTGCAAATTTGATGTCCCTAATTGATAATTAAATATAATTCCATATATTTTTTGTACCATTTCTAGGGAAAGGTTTTTAACATACTAAATGATTGAAATAATGATATGGATTTATGATTTATATAATATTTTTTATTCCTTAGCATAAGAAACATTTATAAATCATAAAAAAATCAAGGTAGAATATTTGAAATAAAAAAGTTGGTTGGTTTCATGCAAAAGAGAGATCATTTGGGTAGATTCCTAATTGAGAGTTTGAAATTTATTACAGGAATAGAGTTTTAGGTACCACCTATAAACACTATAATTAATATAAGGATACCCATTACCAATCCACACATGCCATCTAATTCTTTACTAAGATAGGCTACAACTGAGAAGTTATTAGAAAAACTGGTAGAGTAGTCTTAAGCTAGAGATCAAGAAGATCCAAACACTCATGAGAAGGATATCCTTAAACCTTTTCAAATAATTCCAAATTTTCTACCCCACCCCTAGGATTATAAAATTAAACCCCCCCACCCTCACCTATACTCTAAAAAATATTATATTATGCCTTGATATCATAAAGAATAAACCTCAGACCAATAACACCAGATGAACCAATAGAGCAAGATGGCATATTCATTGAGTTTCAAAAATATTTTTAAATAAAATTAACTACATCACCCTTATATATAAGATTATACTATTGTGGCCAACACACCCCCTTTTCATAATAAATAGGGGATCCTTTTTTAAAAAAATCGTAACCATAATTCCTAGACCTATTCTTGCATTTTATTTATCTCTACCTGCACCATGACTTTGAAATCCCTAATCTCCCTATTTATTTATTTTCATCCCCAAGAAAATGATGTGGATAATGACTAGTGGATCCAACTAGTAGGCCTCATAAGTTTATGAAAGAGACCAAGGTAAATATTTTATATATTCTATGATTAGGATGGGAAATATTACCTTGAATGTTTAAAATTCTTTTGTAGGGTTTCCCTTAATCAAAGGTTCTTAGAGTCTAAATATTATTCTTGATGTATCTATTCCCAAAGTCCTACATGGAATTATATATCCTAGATGGAAACTAAGTAATAATTTAATTTATAATTCATCCTTTTGATTTCACTTAGTCATTTTTTGTGTTTTCCACAAGTTTTTCCATGTGTTGAAATCTCATAGCTACATGGTGGAGGGTATTTGACTAAGGGATATTCATAGGTTTCACAATAATAAATAACTATGTAGCCACTACAATACTTGATAATATATTTATTTTATAGAGATTTTAGATCCTAGGAGGGATGGATGTAGTTAGTAAGTGCCACAAATATTATTTATAGATGCATGAGTCTCTTGGGTTTGATAGAGATTTCATAACTTGAGAGAGCACAATGCAATCAAAAAGTGCCACATGGCCCCAAGTTAGACAAAATTAATTCTCTAGCTAAACACCCCATGTAAAAACTAGAATGGTCAATCTCCTAAACCTAATAGATATGCTAGATCTTGGAGAGATTAATCCAATTAATGGATGTCATGTTAATTAGTGATAGAGTGGTTAGTCTCATGGTCCTAATAGATATGTCAAAACTTGGAAGATCTTAACAAAATCAAGATATGACACATAACCTAAAGGTTTACCCAAATTAAGCAAATAAATCTCGCTTTATTTTCAAAAAAATTAGTCTCCTAGTGTTTTAAGGATGTCACAACTCATGAAAGATCAATGCAGTGAGGGAGTGCCACATAACTTGCAATTAGAAAAGTTAGTCTCCTAGTCTAACAAAGATGTCAGAATCTAGGAGAGTTTGATGTATTATGGCACAACACATGGCATAAATAAATAATTGATTAATTTAACCCCCTAAAGGACCTAAGATGGATACAACAAAGTATAAGTGGAAAATTAGGGGATAATCATAGTATGCCTTGTGTCACTATATGACATCTCATATCCCCTTAAAGATATAGAAATAAATCATTGAGATGTGATTGGGTTAAAACTCAAAGTTATTGAGAAATTTTAAGGATGAGGTGGCCATACACCTACCCTACTGATCTGGATAATAATTTAGGTGATGGTTCTACCCCAATTGATGATGGAACTTCTGGGAGCCATAACTTTTGCATCGTAGCTCCAATTGACTCACCATTTAAACCATTGGAAATATAAGAAAAAGGAGAACATGGTGAGATGGCATGGATATTTTATAAATGGTTTTATCCCTAAAATCACAATGGAAGTGACCCAAATTTTAATTTTAGTAGTGCAGTCTAAAAATAGTAAGTTTCTAAAAATAGTAATTCCTCAAATTTTGTATTGTTTTAAATAATGGAATTTGAACCACTTAATCTCCCTCGAGATTGGTGACCTTCCAAATCCTCCTCATACTTTAGAAATGTATATAAATTAATATTTAACCCAAAATGGAAATTAGACATCTCTTCTTAGAGATAAGCATATAGTTGTATTGTGATCTTGAGTAATAAAACATCTCTTCTCAGAGAATTCATTGTTACTATATTATTTTTTTATTCTTGAAATATTTATCTATCAAAAATTCTTAGTTTTAGATCACTTAATCTAAAAATTGATGAAGTGGGTAACTAGACCCTCATTAAATATATTAAAAAAGTCACATCACATTTAATAGATCTATTAAATGACATGCAATCATATACTTCAAACTTAAATCTAGATTGGGAAATCAAGTTAAGGATTTAACCACCCACTCAAATTTGAATCTATGATAAATGAGCTGATAATTGCCATTAATTTAGTTGGTATGGATGTGAGTTTATATAAGTATTCCAAGGAAATATCATTAGCTATTATATCTCTGATATACCAAATTTGACCTCCTTACTTTTTGATCCCACATGTTACTTTCATTGCCTTATATTTTGGCTTAAGCTTTTCACCAAATTTCATCTCATTGTAATGGCCACTTCCTATTCAAACCCCAAGACTAAGCTTGAGTATATGGATACTATATTCTTGGATGGTTTTACTTAATTTAATCACTATAATAAAGCATTTAAGGTCATCAACATGATGCCCAAATAATCAATTACTAATGATGATGAAGCTAAGTTTGAAGACACTTTGTGAGCATACCAAAAGTGTGGCCTACACTAATTTGGGGCCAATCCTAAAGTCCTTACTTGCATTAAATTATTTGGAAAGATAATCCTCTATATTAGGTGGGTGTAAGATGATGTTCATAATTGAGTCTACTCAATTGGCTCCTAGCACTAGATTACCAAAATTTTGGGTATGACCTATAAAGATTACTAAAATATCCCATGTCCCTCTTTTTTATATGACTCTATGGTGGTGAAGACCTAGGCTGACACCTTCCAAATATAAGACATCCTCTAGGATTAGGTAAACAACCTAGATGATAAATAGGTTAATAAATAGGATGTTAATGCATACATAGCTTGCACATTCAAAGAGGGGGTCTTTATGAGCATGATACTATTAAATCATTTATTTAAGGCCTCAAATTTCCTTCACATCAATTAACAATGGGTTCCTCTACTTTATATGATCCTAGACAACTCCCATGTCCTTGACCTAGGAGGTGTGGTCAATTTTAATGTGGTTAGAACCATATTAGATGCATGATTAGGGGGACATTTTTAAATGATGAGATATATCATAAACATGGTCTACAAGACACTCATTTTCAATCCCTCTACCTTTCCTACATGGGTTCTTAGTGGCCCTATGATCCATGTAGTTTTAAAAAAAATATACGGCCACCAATAAAGAAATAATATATAGGACATTTGAGAATTTTTTTTACCTAGTGGTATACAATGTAATCAATAAGGCCCCTATGCCTCATCTATCACAATAAATTAGACATTAACTAGCTTCCATTAGAGACTACTATTATGTTTGAGAGGACACAGTCATCTGGGTTATAGGTATCTATAAGGATCTCTTTTGCTTACCATATAATATCTTGGATCATCTTGTAAATGTCAAAATCACTTATCAATTAATGGAAAGTATTTTTGAACAATGTATTAGTCACTAGTATAAGGCTTGCCTACCTTTCCCAATCATCATCAGGGGTCATGTGTATCACTCATTCCCTCCCTTATAAAATATGGTGGTTAGATGGGAATATTTAGAATTGGGTAGAGTTAAACCATAAGATTAGGACCTAAAGGGCATGATCTAAACCCATTTGGAAAGTACTCAAATTGCCTTAACCTCGATTATGACCACTAAAAGGTGGATGATGATAAGTTATATCTAAATGTCATGGATGACTAGGAGGTGATCATAAGTATCAAAGCCTATAAAATGGAGAAGGGTAATAAGGTCTAATTCTCTAAGACATCTTGGACCCCCTCTATATTTAAATAGTCTTTAGGGTATATCAATATGACTCTACCCTCAATTTCCAAAAAAATCCTTTAGGGGATCCCACTACCTTCACCCCTATGACCAATGACTTCTCTTGTCATGGCTCCATTTCTGATAAATCAAGAACCTTAGCCTTAATTAAGTAAAATTTGTGTGGCTTGATCTAAAGTGGACTAATAATAGGTAGTTCTGCAATAAACACCTTGATCTTAGGCCACCCACACTTTAAGGTTTGATGTCAGTAGTAGCCCAAAAATAAGCTCAAAGTGGGATCCATAGTAGGGACTAGTACAATTTCCTCCCCTCACTCCCTCTTCTTTCTAGTTTCCCTCTATAACACTAACACATTCCCTATAAATACTCCTTCACACTTATCCTAAATATTCATATCCTCTAACCTTCATAGTTTCTTGCATTCTTAGTTTCCATTCACCCATTCCACTCATCAATTTAGAACTTTCCAAGTGCCCCCACCAGTAATGCTTCAAATTAAAGTGCCTACAAAGGATAAATCTCTATTGACCAACTCAATTTTTAAGATTAAGTTAACCCATATTCATGATCCAATGACTGTGGTCATCCCCATAATCCCTTTGGTAATGAAACAACTCTCAAATTAAAACCCTATAATCCTTGATACATAAGCTCCTTCCATAATAACATCTGGGTTAGTAGGTTATTCATGCCCAACCCATTATTCATATACAAATATCTCTAATTACACCTGTCTCACTAGTCTCTTCTATTCTTCTAACACTCACCCCATCTCCCTAAACCCCTTTTTTCATCTCTTAACTTCCTATAGATTTAACTTTAATCATCCAATATCATCCCTTCTACTAAAAACCACCTCCTAGGTCATCACCCCTCAGGTGGGTATGACCTAGATTCATTGGCATGTGTAGATGTTCTTATGGGCCTCACCTTTCATTTTCTTCCTTTCACCCTCATGCTTCCTCCTCTATTATTTTGATACTTCAATCTTTTCATTTATTACATTCCACTTCCACATTATCCTCCACTTACCATGACCGTATTTTCCACCCTACCAACACCTCTTAATACCTTAGGGATGGTCACAATATTTAAGGTGCCATAAATGATGATATAGGGCACCCCAAAGCTATAATGGGATTTCAACCATGCCATGGGGAGAGTGCAGAGGTTCCTCACTTAGAAGTTCATGTAAGAGGGAAGCCCTATGGTCTAGTAGGTTTAATAGGACTTATTATCTCTCACTAAGGTGAGGAATCCTAAAGGAGAAGATAAAATGGTAGAAAACCCACTCTTAGTTCTTTGGGTGACAAATGATATGTTAGAGAAGCTTCTCAAGGACATTTAAAGCTAGGTTAGAACTATTGAGGCATAGGTCAAGATCTATTTCACTCCTAAACTATTTAGGCACAACAATGATGACCTCTTACAAATTTTATCCTCTCAATGGGAGGTGGTAAGGACTATGGAGGATACCTAGGTGCTCATCTAATGAACCTATGATTATATAGAGAGGGTCACTATATTTGATGGGAAGTGCTAGAAGTTGGCTATTTTGATTAATAAATGCATGTTCGTAGAGCTCAAATTGATTCCCATTTTAGATTTGGGATTGTATTAAACCTATTCTTGGACCATGATTGCTATAATGGAGGAGTGACTGTCTTATCTCAAATGGTGATGAGACCCATGGAAAATGGCAAAAATAAGATATTAGCTTATTTCAAATAAGTTAATATCTTAGTATTATTAATCTAGATGGTACTCTAATATAAAAGGTTGAATTTAGGGTCTACCTAGGTCACTTTTAATAGGTCATGAGGGAAAAGGTAGCTAGGAAAAATAGGAGGGAGTTCAGGTAGATCTCAAGCTTTCAATTTAATTTATAGTGAGTATCAACCAGCTGTAAGAAGTTTAGTTATTTATGTAGACTCTCATATAGATGTACCAAATAATAGTGTCCCTAGCCAAGATGATCTTCAGAGATCCCCTAATGAACCTCACCAAGATAGATTGAGAGTTTAACCTCATGATAGCCATGCTAAAATCCAAATAGATGGAGTCAAAGTAGTTGGTAGTTAGATCTTCTAAGATACCTCCATGTATTAGTTAAGTGGTCCTTATAAATATTTTTGGGGTAAAATTAAGGGTATTTTATCTATTTTTTGAATTATATAGTTGTAACCACTAGGAGTGGCCATCATGGCCTTATATTGGGAGTCTCATTCTAATTCAGGTTGAATCCCATCCTTATTTATAAAAAATCAACCATGTTATATTTTAAGGGTTGATAATTTTTAACTCAAAAGTGTTGTCATAATCAAGCCAAGATTTCACTTGTGTTATCCTTCAACCCTTTTAAATTTTAAAGAGTTATCGAAGATTGATCTTCATAATAGAACTAGTTATATTAATGAATGTTAAGTGACACATGTTCTATTTATCAAAGAATGTTTTGTTTCAGTTTTAAGTGAATATAATGCCCAGATAATTATTTTAATAATCCATTAATTTATGAATACAATGACTATGATGTTTTTACCTATCATAAAATATTTGTGAGTTCATCTCTTTTTTCTACAAAACTGATAACTAGTATATAGCCTAAAAGTTATTTTGTAAGTTTATGTGTGATTTACTATAGACTTTTAGTATTGATATTTAGTGTGGATTTAAAAATTAACCATTTTTAAGATGCTTCCCTAAACTCTTCCCATTATGTAGCATTGGATTTAAAGCCTTTGGTGATACTTAGCACATAGTGGTATAACTATGGTGGATGTTCTCAAATTATTATTAAATCATTAATTTCACTTGATTCTATAAAATTTATTTATTGCCTTACCCTTCTTTCCTTTTGTGTTTGTTTTAGAAATTTAACTATCCTTTCCATTTTGTTTTAAAATGTTACAACAAATTGCCTAAATACCAATAATAGATTCAAATAATTCATTCATTCATTCATTCATGATAATTTATCACTTTTGAACCATCGATGGTGAAGTTACATCTCTCAAAGATTATTACACATAGGATTCATTATGAAGCCAATTATCTACAGATATGCCCTCAGCTGATTTCAAATTAGTCCTAAAATAGAGTAAAAAATTCCATCAGTGTTCCCCACTATTCTCTTTGAAAAATCCCAATCTCGTGAGTATTTTTGGATAGGGGTATTATACCAAATAAAATTTGGAAATATAAAGAGGATACATTTCAAAATATTAGACTTACCCTTAAATATAAATGTCTCATCCTATCCTTTATGCTTCTCTCAATTCATTGCCTACTTAAAATGTATAACAATAATTGGTGATATAAAGAGGGATTTTTTCTTATAAGGATAATTATCAGTAAGAACCCAAAACCTAAAAGAATATTTTATTGATTTAATCTTGTTCCTATCATTTATTATCTCTCCATTGTTATGTGCTTCAAACACACCCAACAATAGTGGGAAAAAGGGAAGGCACCGACTTATTAACTATTACTTACTAACTATTGCCTATTTGTGAAGCATATTGAGATTAGTTCACCCATTACCAAAGCTAAGTCCCATCATATCTAGATGTTGGTTTCCCCCTTGCTATTCCACAAAATACACAAGTGTAATAGACCTAGACCTAATGTGATTCCAACTAGATTATCCCCTCAAACTCTCCCAAATAGACTACCCATAATGGCTTGGTTGGTTGGCTCAGTCAATAAGTCATGGAAAACTCCTAAAATGTTAATGGATGGATAAGCCATTAACATCCTAAGAGTTGTCCATGAATTACCCAAAACCACTATGAGGTGTCTTCTCCATTTCACTCTTAGTTTAGGATAGACTATCAAAAAGCATGTAACGTCATATAAAATGTCCCTAAGTTTATTAAATATAGAACATGAGGATGTGGCATGCAAGTTTTTCCCATTCACATTGATGGACTTAACATATGACTAGTTCCTCAACCTCCTTGAGGACTTGATCCCCAATTAGGACCACTTTAGTGTTCCATTCCTCAAATAGCTAAAGAAAGTAATAGACCTTAGTGTTTTTTAATAGTAATTTACCTATATTAAATGGGATCCCAATGAGCCTATTAGGAACTTCAACACTATGCTTTAAAATATGTATAGCCAAGTTACTATGCTCTACCAACCTAACCCCAAACTAGTACTCAAAATTTATAAAATTACATTAAAACCTTGGATAACTATGTTTATAATAAGATATATATAAATAATATACCTACCCTTGGATTATAAAAGAGCCATCAAAGTAGATAGGAAGTTAAACTAGCAAGGCTAGATTATGGCTCTCATTCCTAATGTGTTACCATAGATGCCCACATTGAACCTCTTTCCCAACACTAATTGTAACATCCTAATGCTTCAACCATTCCCTATAACACATCAAATCCCACTAGGTCATCCCACACTAAAATAACACTTGGGTTTTCTTAACCTGGGGAGCCATAAAAAGGCTCCTTAGTTGTAATACCATGTAACATTTGCAAAAACTAACAATACCCAAATTATACCCCAATATTACATAAATAATGATTTGAATTCCATTCAATGAATGCTACAAAAACTCAAAAATTATTTCCTTTGAATATAATGGAAGATGAGTAACTCCAATGCAAATATTTATAGAAAAAAGTCACATATAAAAAACCAAATAGGAACTATAACCATCCCTACAATCCCCTATAACCAATAGGTTTATATAAATTAATATCTTTGAGATAGCATTGCCTAACTAATGCTGAGTGCATACCATGATAGCCCATGGTTAACTTGACTTTAGAGAGTTTGATTGTGCCTTTGAAATCTTCTAAAAGGAAATTGAATAATATGAGGTGGCTCCCAATCACCCATAATCATCTAGTATGGGCAAAGCCCCTAGCACTATCATGATATGGGAAACCATGAAATTCCTAAGATAAGAAAAAAATGAGTTAGATGAGGGTATTATCTAAGTGTAGGAATTTAATCAGTTCTAAAAGAGAAACTATGCCCTTAGGAATAGCCAACCATAACAACCCTTCACTACCTCGAATTTCCTAAATAATGGTGTGACCCTACTTGACTAGAATGCTAAGAATGACTCACCACATTTGAAACTTTAAGAACCTAAAGCTCCCAAGGAAAACAAGTACATTTAGAGCAAAATATTCTATAATATAGTATAAGAAATGAAGAATATCAAATCTAACATCATACTCCATGAACTTGCTTAGATCATAGAGCAATGTGATATTCTACTAAAGTCTTTAATCGAGAAGTTAGTTCATCCCACCCATCTAAAATATAAAGTGTCATATACCAATGTGCTCATTTAAAAAATAATATGAAGGTGCTTCCCTTACTTTTGACCATAATATTATTTATAAAAAAACTTTCATAATTTCCTAGTAGACTCAGGAGCTTCAACTAACATAATGCTAATAGGCATCTACAAAAATTTATGGCTGGTCCCTACCAAGTTGGATAAGGTAGTAGTCCAACTTGACAAGTCTAAGGTTAGAGTGGTATGAAAGATTATAAATGTCCACATACAACTAGAATCAAAACCTAGGATTTAATACTTCATAGGCATCCAGGTGGTAGAGATTCTTGAGGCTTATGGAAATCTTCTCAGTAGAGAATTATTTGAACCCTAAATGGGTATATGGACATATAATTCTCTCATATTTGAATACTTTAGAGAGGGGTAGATAATAAAATTAGGGTAGATAAAGAGACCCACATGAGACACATGATAATTGTTTATAATTTTGACAAAAAAAAAGTGAACCCAACATCCTCAGACCTAAGAATCTATACATTAAGTACAAAACCAACCAAAGATATGATTAACAACTAGATAAAATTATTAGGCCTTTGGTTTCTCTATGTAGATGAGGCTTACTCTAAAAAAGGTAGTGGGTTCGATGTTCTATTAATATACCCATAGAAGAAGAAGTACCTAGCATTATATAGGTTATGATTACCATGTACAAATAATCTAGTAGTGTACAAAATGTTAATCCTAGGATTACATTTTACATTGAAACACAAGGCAAATGAACTTATAGTATTTAGTGACTCTAAGTTGGTAGTCAACTAGATCAACAGTAAGTTTTAATGAAAACTATCATACCTTAGAAGGTATAAACACTAATATTGGGACTTAATCAAAAAATTTAGTTCATTCAATGACATCCATATCCCTAATAAAAAAACAAATTTGGTAACTCACTCACATCTACATCAACGAGCTTAACCCCTAGATGATGCTAAGTTGTAGGGTTTTGACATGGAACTTGTACCTTACCCATCTATCCCTAATAATGTGAGAAAATTTCAATTATTTGAATATGACCAATAAATCATCTAGTTCATTGATATCATGGGAGTATTTGAAACCCAAATCATTGATGAGGTAGACATGGACAACCCTGGTAATGAACTTGACAAGGATGGGATCCTTAATATTCATGAGAATCAAACCCTAAAGGGGATGATTTCATTGAAGAGATCGATTAACATTTTATACCTATTGAGGTATGTTCCTATTTTTGGTGTTGAGGCATTGTTGTTGTCATTGATGTCAAAGTCAAGATAGATGTCATTAATGTCAAAGTTAGAATTGAGGCCATGCATGGTGAAATGGTATGTGACAAATAAGTCTTATGACAAGATATAATTTAAAGGAAACCTATTGTCTCTCTATTTATATTTAATTTGAAGGTAACTTGGTAATACCTCTGAGGTTGATGACATGTCAAGGTCAAGATCATGATACAAGGTAAGCTACTATTAAGTACTAGTCTAACCTTGAGAGAAGGTCTATGCATGAAGCATAGTGAAGCTTGGTGAATTATGTTAGTATAGGCATGATATAGTGTATAAAATATATGTAAACATGAAAAAGAGGCAAAAAATGAGTTCCAAGGTCAATTTTGAGGCTTAGTCCTTACATGAAGAGACCTAATGAGAAGGCACATGTTTGGTAGCATGTTGAGGTGAGAAGTATAAGGCTTATGAGATAATGGGTGGTAGTGTGTGAGAAATATATGAGGTTTTATGACATTATAATGAGGTATTTAAATAAGTGAAATAATTTTCAAGGTGTGTTCAAGGTCTACATATGATTGAGAGTTCAAGGCCTAATGTGCAAAGAGACCTAGTGTGGCCTAATGAGGGGTCAAGTTCATTTAACAAGGTTATATATCTCTTAATATGATTTTAAAAGGTGCTATAGGTTGTGTTAAGTGTTTTTAATAAGTTTTAGGTCATATATTGAAGGAGAAAACATGAAAATTGGTGTTAAGGTCTTCTATGCACATAAAATGGGGTGTTATGGACCCAAACAAGATTCTATTATGGTCATTGGCACATGTAACCTTTTCATGATATCCTAATCAGTTCATGGAAGTTATGAAAGGTTATTATCTTTAATTTTCTAACATTTGTTTTGGATTTGAGGGGCAATCCTTTATGAATGATTTCTAAGAATGGAAATTAGTCTAAACCCTCTTAGAACCCTCATTATGACTTGATAGGAAAGATCTTGTTGGAAATGGCTTAGGATGTATTGATTAACCTAATTGTATATTACTATTCCAAGTTACTCTATGTGGCATTATATTGTTAGAAGAGTGAGTGAAAGCTACAAGAAACCCCTTATTTCTTAAAATTTTGATGTAGAAGGTAGGTTTGACTAGGTTAAATCATAAAAATAGATGGAGGATGTTTTTTTATACTTAAATTTTTTTTAAATGTAATTTTTTAGTATTTTTAAAACCTTAAATATGCTAAAATAGTCATGAAAGTTGACCTATCACGAAATAGGCCTAATGAGGAAGATAGTGAGAAAACGAGGTAATAGTGAGAATGAGATTAGGGATGGGTTGAAATGGATTAGGTATGGATAAAAATATATGGGATCCTATTTAACTACATATATATAATATCCCCTTTTATTTTAATTTTTGATTATTCTCATATAGATGTAAAATTTTATTCTTAAAGTGACCTGTATAACATAATGAAGTCTATATAGTGTGAAGACATGAGATTGGTCTATAAGACCAATATTGATATTTAAAATTGTAATATATCTATTAAAATATGTTATAATTATTATAAATTATCATTAAAACCTATTTTAAGTTTAAAAAAGTGTTCACATAGGTGTTCTAAATCTTGATTTTCATGATTGTGTTTTTGGAGCTACAAGCAGTTTTCTATGTGTAAGTGATAATGATGTTATCGAGTCCTTTTGCATAGAATTAAATAATAAAATTCACATGAAGTTATTATATACGTATTATGTTTTCACTTTTTAACTTTTTTAATAATGAAAAACTCTTATGAAGGTGTGAAAATTTAATGGTTTTTTATTGGGTTCTTAAGGCATGTGTACAGTTCTGAGTGAGCATATGAAGTTGATCAGTTTATGGTATTTTTACATATATTTTTAAATATAATAGATTTGGTGATGAAAATAAGGTCATGTATGTTTTATTTATTTATTTTTACTATTATGTGGCAAATTTTAATGTATGCATCATATTTTCAATACATACTTTTTAGCAGTGAGAAGGCTTAATTGCGAGTAGACCTAATTATGTGGTTCAAGGAGTGAAATGAACTAAATGGTGTTGGTTACCTGAGGTGAGATTATCAATAGTATAATTGAAACATTTTTTAATTTTTTCATACATTTTTGGATTCTCATATTTTTCTAAGATATTCAAGGTGAAACATGTGCTTTGAGAAGGCCTAGTGACATTAGGTTTCTATTAGGCATAATGGTGGTTTTGCCCTTAATGGAAATGACCAACCTATATAGTGGTTGTTTCACTTGTGAATTATTTTTATTGATATATTCTAAAGGATATCCAAATATGGATATGTTCTTTTCTGACCAAGATGTGTGAGAGCAAGAATCAAGTATAAAGAGAAGGTTTAATAGGCCTAATTTGACTAGTTAGAATATTAAGGATATGAGCAAATGATATAGAGTTTTATAAACTAAGTATAAGGATTTAAGATCATAAAATAGGTGTGATGAATATTTCATTAATAACTAACTATGTTTCTATAAGTGATGATCAATTACATATGACCTAATTCTTCTAAAGAAAGGGATAATTGAACGAGAAGGCCTAATAAGCTATTGAGAGAGATAAAAGAGTGAGAAGAGAAAAATAAGGTGGCCATATTCAGTTGATATAGCAACAAGTGTTTAATTTTGATCAAAGGTTAAATTTAACAAAGTTGGTTTTGAGTTACCTAGGGGTTTGGTGCCTCTTTGCAAGTTGGTGCTTGCTAAAAGACTAGTTGAGTTGTTTCTTGACTAGTGAGGGGTTGGTGCTCCTTGTGGGGTTGGTGTCTCACGAAAAGTTTGATCCATTACTTATAGACTAGATTATAAGTGGTGTTTTAGTGGGTTTTATTCCCTAAGAATGTTTCCCACATATCTCCTATTCTCTTATGTTTTTTGCCTTCATATATACTTATCTATACATTAGTTAATGTATGTATGTGATTTAATGCTTTGCGAATGACAAGTGAAATTGAAGGATTATTTAAAAGAAACTAATTCACCCCCCTTATCAGTAGATATAATTCTAAAATTTTGTATCATAATAGGTCATTTTAAGGAGGCCTAATATCCTAAAGGATATCCTAAGCAAGAAAATATGGTTAGTAAAACATAAAGTGGTTTCTCTACAAGCAAGGCTTCATTGTTTAATGGATCCAATTATGCCTTTTGTAGCATTAGGATGATGACATATTTGATGTCTCAAGGTCATGATTTTTGTAAATTAGTTTTGGATGGATATATTTTACCCCTTATTCCTTTTATAGATGCAGTAGGCAAGAAGGCTAGTGATAATAATTTAAAAGCAATGAATGGTATGATGTGTGGCCTATCATAGGTATAACTTTTGAAGGTGATGCACTATATGACTACTAAATAAATGTGGGAAAATCTGAGGTAGAATCCAAGGTTAAGTTGGATAAGTTTCAAACCCATAGAAGATAGTTTGAAAGCCTAAGAATGAATGAAGATGATACCATTGTAGCCTACTTGTTGAGGTTGATGAAGTGGTCAACATCATAAGAGGCCTATGTGAAGAATTAAAAGAGTCTAATGTTTTTTAAAAGTTTTTGAGATATATAACTACCAAATTTAATTCTAAAGTATCTATTATTGAAGAGATGTAAGATCTAGATGAGCTAGAGATGGATGGGATTCATAGCACCCTAACAGCCTATGATATGAGGACAAGTGAAGGAAGACCTACAAAGAAAGAAGTTGATTTCAAGGTAGAAAATAAGTCAAAGGAAAAGAAGACACAAGGTAATAAATTAAAATATAGTGATGAATCTGATATTAATTATGATGAGTTGATAGTTATGTTTACAATAAATTTAAAGACAAGTTCAAGTAAATGCAAGGGTAAGCTTCCCTTTAAATGCTTCAATTATGGAGAGATTAGACATTTTGATAGCAAGTTCCCTCATAATAATAATAAAAAGGATGATAAATTTCATGATGAAGGTCATAATGATGATTAAAAAATATTATAGGTCTAATAAAAGCAAGAAAAACTTTAGAAGGTATGATGACAAGAAGAAGTTTTTTAAGAACAAAATAAGCCTTTACACCAAGAAAGATTATAGCTCATCCGATGAGAGTCAGATAAGTGATTATAAGAGTGACCAAAAAGGTGATTGTTATGATTTCAATGAAGTTATCTTCATGGACAAGAAATTAAGTTATTAAAACCAAGAAGAGTCCATATGGATTGTAGGTGCTATTGGTGATTTAGATGATGAAGAAGATGAGGTGGACTTTGAGACTAAGTTGATGAATACTCTATAAGAACTCAAGATGGTGAAGAAGAAGAATAGGGTGTTGAGGTATATTATAAAAGACTATGAGGATAAAATAAACTTGTTTGAAGCTAGAATGAGCAATAACTCCAAGGAATAAGAGGAAATAGTCAAAAAAGTGGATACTCAAATGGAGATTATGACTGCAATCCTAAAGGATAAAGAAGAAGAATGTGTAAAGTATGTAACTATTGTAGATTTCTTGAGAGATAAGTTGTATTATGAATAAAGTAAGATGATGTCTTTTATGAAGTTTTAAAAGAGTATTGATTATATAGATAACATCTTGAGTATTCAAAAAGACTATGAATGATAAAATAGGCCTTGGTTTCAATGGAGACTAAAAGAAGAACACTAATGTGATCAAGAAGGTTAATGATCAATCAAAGAATGAGGGTGCTAGCAAAATCAAGGATAATAATATTAGGTAGCCTAATACTATTAGGTATGTTAACCCTTTCAATGGTTATTGTTATTCATGTAACCAATTTGGTCATAGAGCAAGGCATTGTAGAAGGCCCTCCAAGAATGAATATGCATGGAACTATGAGGAGAGTCATCAATCAAGAGGAATGGGTAATGGTGTGTTTCATCAAGAGGAATAATGTGTTTTAATTATCAAAAGGTTAGTCATATTGAAAACTACTATAAGCATGGATTCTAAAACCAAAACAAGAAAGTTGAGACTCCTAAAATACAAGAGAGAAGACAAGACAATGAGTGGAAACCAAAGGTAGCTAAGGTGAATGATGACAAGCCTGTAAGTAAAATTAGATTACTTTCCATGGTGGATCATAGTTTAGATGCAAAGGAATGTTAAGAATTTTCCTTATTAGCTCATATTTTGTATGAATAAGTGAAGTCAAAGAGACCAAGTCATGATGGTGTTTAAAGGAAGATTGAAGAATTAAATCCTAAAAGGATCATGAAGAAATTTTAGTATAGTAAGGACATGGAGATATAATAATCTCTTAATTTTATGTTATTTTAGTAATCAAGAGAAAAGAGGTGACTCCATTAGGCTTTATGAAGGCACTCAGCTAGTGAGCAAAAGTATGAAAGATGCTTGGTCTTAAGGGGAGTTTTGTGATCTTTAGTGACATTCAAATCCAAGGTTTAGTCAAGAGTATACTAAAGGTGTGATCACAAGAGTTTTAGAGTTTGTATGATGAATTGATCAAACCAAGTCACAATCTTGACAATGATTGAATATCTCATAGAAATAAAGAGAGCCAAGCATACTACAAGAGTAGGTATGTGAGCCTAATTTGTGTTGAGTTTTTGTCAAAGAGGGATAATGAGTTTTTTTAGAGAGAAAAGGTGCGTTGTTTTAGGTCCAAGTATTAGATATTTTCCAAGAATATGAATTTTTTTTCATTAATGTCAAAGGGGGAGAAAGTTCCAATTTGGGAAAAAGGTCAGTTTGAAGAAGATTCAACTTAGGGAGTTATGAATGATTAGTTTTGTGTAAATGTTTTCCATCAATGACAAAGGGGGATATTGAGGTATGTTACTATTTTTTTTTTTGAGGTATTATTGTTTTCATTGATGTCAAAGTCAAGATAGATGTCATTAATGTCAAATTCTTAATTGACATCGTCTATGATGAAATGGTATGTGATAAAGAAGTCTTATGACAAGAGAAAATTTGAAGGCAACCTATTATCTCTCTGTTGAGAGATAATTTTAAGTAAATCTATTAATTCATTTGAGGTTGATGGCATGCCAAGGTAAATTTCATGATACAAGGTGATCTACTATTGAGTACTAGTCTTGAGAAGCCTAGTCTAGCCCTGATAGAAGGTGTATGCATGAAGCATAGTGAAGCTTGGTGAATTAAGTTAGTATAGGCATGGGAAATTGTATAAAGGATGTGTAAACATTATAAAGAGGTAAATAATCCTTTATATGAGTTCCAAGGTTAGTTTTTATGCTTAATCCTTACATGAAGAGACCTAGTGAAAAAGCATAGGCTTGGTAACATGTTGAGGTGAGCAATATAAGGATTATGAGATAATGGTTGGTAGTGTGTGAGAAATAAATTAGATTTTATGACATGATAATATGATATTTAGAGAATTTCAATAAGTTTCAAGGTGTGTTCAAGGTCTAATTATGACTAACAGTTCAAGACCTAATGTGTAAAGAGACCTAGTGTGGCCTAATGAGAGCTCAATATTATTTACAAAGGTTTAAAATATATTGAGATAATTTATATAGGTTTGATAGGTTGTGTTAATTTTTCTTACCAAGTTTGAGGTCATATCCTAAAATATAAATCATGAAAATCGGTGTTGAGGTCTTTTATGTGCATAGAATGGGGTGTTGCAGACCCAAGAAAGATTTTATTATGCTCATTGTCACATGAAACCTTTGAATGGGATATTTATCAGTTAATGTAATTTTGGTAAGTGTCCCACCTTTAATTTTATAGATTTTTTTTTGGATTTGAGGGGTAATCCTTTATGAACGGTTGCTAACAATGAAAGACAGTCTAAACCCTCCTAAAACCCTCATTATGACCTGATAGGAAATATATTGTTAGAAATGGATTATAATTGATTTATTTACCTAGTTTTATGTTTTTAACATGTATATTAATCTTCCAAGTTTCTATATGTGGCATTGGTTTCTTATAAGAGTGTGTGAAAGCTATGAGAAACCCCTTATTTCTTATAATTTTGATGTAGTAGGTAGGTTTAACCAGGCAAAATCATGAAAATGGATGGATGATGATGTGTGATACTTGAATTTTTTTAAACTATAAGTTTATAATCAGTTTTTATACTTTAAATATTCTAAACTAGTCATGAAAGTTGACATATTGCTAAAAAGGCATAATGATGAAAATAATGAGAAAACTAAGCAGTAGTGAGAATTAGATTAGGGATGGGTTGAAGTGGATTAGGGATGGATAAAAATTCATTGGATATTTTTAAAATACCTATATCTCATATCCCATTTTATTATATGTTTTTATTATGCTCATAAACAATTAAAAAGTTGTTCTCAAAATGCCCTGTCTAACACAGTGAAGTCTGTGTAGGGTGAAGACATGAGATTGGTCTATAGGTTAATATTGATATTTAAAATTGTAATATATATATTAAAATATGTTATAATTATTTTTAAGGTTCATTAAAACCAATTATAATTTCATAATAGTGTTCACATAGTTGTTTTAAAACTTGATCTTCATGACTGTGTTTTTGGAGATACAGGGAGTTTTTTGTAAGTGAGATGATGTTCCTAAGTATTTTTGCATAGAGTTGAATAATAAAATACACATTAAGTAATTATATAGGTATAATATGTTAATTTTAAAACATTTTTATTCATTATAAATTCTTATGAAGGTGTGAAAATTTAAAGGCTTTTAACTAGGTTCTTAGGGCTTGTGTGCAGTTCTAAGTGAGCATATGAAGTTGATCAGCTTGAGTTCTTTTTCCCTATATTGTGAAATATTATGGACTTGGTAAAGAAAATTAGGTCATGGATATTATATACCTATGATTTTTTTGTTATGTTATTTGTCAAATTTGAGTGTATGCATCATATTTTCAAGATAGACTTTATAGCAGTGAGAAGGCCTAATTGTGAGGAGGCCTAATTGTGTGGTTCAAGGAGTGAAATGAAATAAATGGTGTTGGGGACCTAAGGTGAGATTATAATGGGTATAATTTAATAATTTGTGATTTTTTTCATATTTTTATGGATTATCATGGTGTTTCAAGGTGGCTAAGGTAAAATGTGTGCTTTGAGAAGGCCTAATTACATTAGGTTTCTATTAGGCCTAATGGTGGTTTTGGCCCTTAAGGAAAATGACTAACATATGAAGTGGTTTTTTCACTTGTTAAAAGTGTTTTTTTATCTATTAAAAAGGTTATAAAATTATGTAAATGTTCTTATCTAACCAAGATTGGTGAGGGCAAGAGTCAAGTATAAAGAGAAGGTCTAAGAGGCCTAATTTGACTAGTTAGAATATTGAGGATATGATCAAATGATATAGATTTTTAGAAACTAGGTAGATGTATTTAATATCATAATATATGTGTGATTAATATTCAATTAATATCTAACTATGTTTTTATAGGTTATTATCAAGGTCATGCTACCTAATTCTACCAAGGAAAGGGCTAGTTGAGCAAGAAGGCCTAATAGGCTATTTGAGAGAGATAAAAGAGTGAGAATAACAAAATAAGGTGGTAATATTAAGTTGAGTGAGAAAAATATGTTAAAATGTGGTCAAAGTTTCAAGGTAACCAAGTTGGTGCTGAGTTACCTAGGGGGTTGGTACCTTCTTGAAAGTTGGTGCTTGCTAAAAATTAGTTGAGTTTATGCTTGACTAGTGAAGGGTTGGTGCTCCTTACGAGATTGGAGCCTCACTAAAATTTTTACACATTAATTATAATACTATATTCCAAGTGATGTTTTATTTTATTTTTTAAACACCTAAAACTAGCCATTGATAACCTCCAATCAGGGTTTTGGCCAATTTCTACCTAAAATGCATAATTTGGCTTTAAAACACTAAAACATGCTAAATGATGTGAAACTGACATATTCAAGTGCCAATTTTGGCTAGGATATCCCTAAATGGGGAAATAAAATTTATGGGCTAGCTAACTTTGATCAACTCAGTTTGGGTCAAAATGACAAATTGTACCTGAGTGGTCTAGATTGCTCTTCCCTATCAAATCTCTTGCATGAGACACATGATTTTGTTATTTATTGTTGGAAACATCATAAATGGGAATATGATTCCAACACATCTGACATCACCTTCTAATTCCAATCCAGTCAAATTTAGGATCAATAATAGGGCATTCTGATCAAATTGAGTAATTTGTGCACAAAGTGCTTAATCATGCTTAAGAGCTAATTAACCCAAATCAAGGAATAATTAATAATTCCATAGAAACTTGTTAAATAATTGTTTTTAGAAATGAATATTGAATAGTTTCATCATCAATTGACCTCATTTATTGGAAAGACATCCCTAGGCCATAAATTCCATAAATGTCAGGATTCATGCCTCCCATGCCTCATCAATGCCTTCCATGATGACCTCCATGCCTCTTAATTTACCCTTATTTCAATTCCATGATGAGGATAATTAAAAACTTAATTCAAAAAATTGAATTAATCCTCAACCACACATCTCAATCTTGAGATGGATGGTTGAGGTTGATTTTGATCAAATCCAAAAATCTATAAATAGGAGGCCTCACAACATCATTTCTAAGATATTTTGGTGCAAAGTTATCATGCTAAAATATCTTCAAATGTTTTTTGATGCAAATTTATAATTCTAAATTAGTTCCAATAGCTTCAAGCAACTAGTTTTATAATGCCAATTGATTCCAAGCCAAGGCAAGCCACAAGCCAAAGGTGCCAAGGAGAGATGGAGGTAGCCAAGCTTCCATTTCCAAGGACTTCATGAGCACAAGCTAATAAATTTACTACTTCAAAGGCATTTGGAGAATCTAAGAAAGGTGAAGTAATTTTTGTATTTGATTCCTTGCTTTTTTGTTGTGTTTTTCATTTATTTTATGTTAACTAAGCTCTCCCTAATGTCTAGGCCTAGAGATGTTATGTTATTAGTGTGTTTATTTCATTTTGTTTTCATTTTGGAACTAAAACCATACTAACCATATTCTCTTGAGTCAAATTCCTAGATCAAATAATGGCACACCTAATGGGACTAGATACATCCCACACCTAAAAGAGACACTTTTACAACTCTAAAATATTTATTTGATCCTTTAAAACACTTGCAAATTGATTTTCTAACTTTATTTTTCCATTTTTGGTTGCCATAGTTTTTACACAATAACCAATGTCAGTAGAAATACCAACATCAATTACCTGACTTAATCGATATTAGTTAATAAAATCAACATCAGTTAGATCGAGGTTAGCCATAACCGATGTTGGTATTTCAGTCACTATGTTTTTCCAAAACACAGACCTAAGAGCTATGTTTTTAAAGTTTATTATTTCAAACTCAAAAGAGCTTCAAAGTTAAAGGACATGCTAATTATTTTTTTGTAGGACCAAGTTTAAAATTGGCTCAAAACATGTTTAAATCACCTGTGCATGCTTAAAAATTGATTAGTAACCTTGTTTTAGATGTTTAACAAAGAATTTAGATGTTTTTGGTGAATTTTTTTCAAAAATTACAACTAAGACCAAGGGTTAAAATTAACACCACCAAATATTTCATTTTGGGCTTAAAATTGAACATAATTGTCAATTCTTATTTTCAATAGTTTTTTAATTAGATTTTGTTTGGAAAAAAGAGGAATATTGCATGTATGCTCTTCCATTTTTCCCCTATAGGGAACCCTTGGAATCAGAAGTGCCATTCCTATTGTAAGTAGCCTAGTCTAAGGCTTAAAAATAAAGTCATCTAAAGCACTCCCCAAAAACTCTTCAAAGTTTGGGTGATCTTGAAAATGACCCTAAAGTCTTTCTACTTTCATGCTTTATTTATTTATTTATGTATCTTGGCTTGTGAGGGGGACTTCATCACCTCCCACAAGTTCTTTAGGGAATATTTGACCTAGGGTTTCATCTCCTAGCATTGACTTCATTTAGAGTTACACATGGGATGTAGTGACACTTTGGACATCATGCTACACTAAGCGAACAATAAGATTTAATGGTTGTAAAAAGGACTAGACCTTTTTGCAACAAGCTAAGTGGTACAGACCCAAAATCCATGCTTTTATTTTGTATTGTTTAGTGTGAAAGTCATTGTGCAATTGATTCCCCTAGATCATTCAGAAACTTGTTAGATTTTAGATAAATACCCACTTGTCATGAAATTATTATTAGTGCAAGGTGTGCCTCAAGGTCTATGTCATAGTACTATCATTTGAGAGAAGAGGGGGTGTAAAACCCTTCCAATATAATGTGCATTTACTTTTTGATGAACACTTAAAATCCTCTCAAATGATGTATATTGATGGATTCTAATAATACCAAGAAACCTTATCAATTTAGGATCTAAGAATGGTTAATTAGTTGGTCTTGTCCTAGATTAAAGTCTTATTTGGAGTAAAAACTTGGTGTAAACAAATAATCCAAAACCAAACACATAGTCTAAATTTTCTTTTGAACAAAGAGGCGTTATGTTGTTCACATGAGGTCATCAATTTTCCTTGTTCAAAGTTCATCATCAAAAGCTTGAGATTCATATCATTCACTTTGGCATAGTTATACTACCCAATTGAGTATAGACCTTTACCAACATTGTTTAAGTCCTTCAATTATGATCCAAATTCATAATTACACCTTTACAAGTTCATAGGGTTGATATGTTAAGTGGGTTCACCATTTGACCTAAACTTGAGGGAACTTAGGTTTAATTTCCAATTTAGGTTGAAGGTTGTTTAAGACTCATAATCATTATCATCACTTGATATACTTAAGAAATTTTGTGCTAAACACTTGCACTTTAAGTCTATACACCACTGCATTTTGAGTTAAGAAAAGTAGTGTTATGCTGTCAAAATTGTGAGAAATTATCTTTGCCTTAGAATTTTTTTGAAAAAACTTTTTGTCACACCTTTTGGGTAGTGTAGCATTGGTACACTACCCAGATCATTTTGAACATTATTTCATAGACATTATTGCATAGAATTCTAAATTTGTTACTACATTTTTAGACTAATTCAAGTGTACTTTTGTGATCTTTTGTCTAAAATAGTTATAGCATGCACCTTTATCTAGCCTATTTAGTAAAATAACCAAGTTTTATATCATTATTTATGAAAAAATAAACTATTGCTAAAGTGCCTTTTGTTTCATACCTTATTCCTAGTTGATCAAGTTCATGACCAAAAATTAAATGCCTAGTGTTTATAATAAGTGTTTCAAATCTATTAGATTAAAACTTTCATCTATTTTCAAATTCTAGGTTTTGATGCCATTTGACCAAGAGTCCTATCACATGCCTTGTTTGAGCCTATCTTTTGATGCCATATTTGGTTAAAAGACCTAACAACTTTTAAATTCTTAGATTAGACTGATTTGAAACACTTTAACCTTAGAATTTGGCATTTTTATTTTTTGGTCCATTTACTTGCTTATCCTTGTGTGAATAGTGAAATGCTAGATATTTTATGCTAGCTTGTTTCCTCACAAATATCTGTATAAACCTTTTGATCCTTTTCAAAAATCTAGACCAAGTTGGAACATCATCTATTTTAGATTCTATCCTTTTTAGAGTTTTTATAACTCTTTGATCTTTTATCACAAAGAATTGACTATGGATCCCAACATGTATTGCTACACTCGTAGTGGACTCATGTAAAATATAGGGATTAGTAATGTGGTTACATAAGAAGAAATGGTGCAAGACCCCTATGCAGATAATATTATTAATGAGATGGATTTGTATCCCTCTTATAATACTTAATTAGGGGAACAAATCCAAGATTCATTAGCTAACTATTTGATTAACACACCACCTTACATAGAAAAGAACCAAGAGCAAACCACACAATACCTAGCTACAATACCCACACTAGATGAGCCATTTCTTCAACAACCATATTTTACTAATATAGCTTCCACATATGATCCATTTTTGTTTGAGAAACATTTATTAGAGAATAAAGAAGAGATTTTGGTTAGATCCATCGAGGTAGGGGCCAAGTTTTTGATAGACTTCCCACATGAAAATATACCAAGTCTATTAAGAATGCCCCACAATATCATTTATAATCAATAGGCTTCTTCTAGAAATCCTATGGCTCTAGTTCAAATAACGTATCAAGACCCTAATATATCTAATCAAAGTAAAAACATCATGGAAGATCACTTTAACTAAATGCAAATAACATACCAAACCTACTCAAATTCAGCATGTGATTTTAATTAGATGAACATGGTAAGTAAGGTTCTCATTAGCCTAGTACCTTCAAAAAGAGTGTTGATAGAGTTAAATGGAAAAGAGAATCTGATTTTTGACCCCTTGTACAAACCACATTTATAGATAACTTGATGCATATGCCTGTTATTGAAGAAATGTCTTCAACCTCTACAATGAATAATGAGCTAAACATAGTGGACAATGTGCAAACAAAATCTAGTCTTGATCAAAGTGGTACTAACACATAAACAACTAGACAACATCATGTGCCTATAGTTAATCCCATGAGAAGATCATCATACCAAGGAATAGGAGTTTCTACACCCCAACCACAACTAGTTACTTCCTCAAGTATATAACCTATAGGATTAGGTAATAAAACAATGACCAATATCACACCTCAATGACAAAATGTGACAAATCCTACTCCCCCTTAATAAGTAGCGAGTATTATTCCAAAAAAATAGACACAATCTAGTGTATCAATGAAATAAAAGATAAATACATTACCACCTCAATCAGGGGAAACAAATATTCCACCTCGCTAGGTGATGATAAACATACCTCTTCAGTCATAGACTAATATGCCAATTTAAAACAAAGTAATGACTAGTCAATACCATACAAATATTGGTCAGTGATAGATGCCAAATTTGTAACCTACTTTCACTTTCTCATAAGGATTCATGTAATAAAGAGGTCCCCATGTTTCTCAAGTACCTATTAGACAACCATTGGTTCAAAATTTGTGACAAATCTAGAGACAGGGTCTTGGTCCACAAGTTCCCACTCAATATCAAGATTGTATTAGTCGATAGCATGTCCATTTTCAATCATATTAGGCATAGTATAGTTATACCCCCCCAACCCTAAAATAAAATCCTCTAAGTCAAAACTTTATCGCCAACCCAAACTAGAATATTATGTAACCAAATGTGCAGTTTCCAGTACATCCTAATCCACATATGCATATTCTTGGTCCATTCCCCAACCAAGACAATATACCTCAATAGGTGTCATTATCATACCCTGGTCAAAGTGTCCCACTTGTGACCTCTCAGCCATTTACCCAAACTAACATTCTCCCTCAAACCAATATCCCTTCCAGTTTCCTCTCCTAAAAATTGAAATAAATGAAGGATATAATTGTTATTTAGGTGGGGAAGCAAACTAAAAAGTTAAAATTAGATGACATATGTTCCTATCCATTCAACATGGAGTATTTGTAGATACCATTTCTTCTAGGATATGAACCACCAAAATTCAATAAATACAAAGGGAAAGGTGATCCTAAGGCTCATTTTGACTAAATTATTTGTCACATGTCAACGAGTGGAATATAGTGACATGTACCTTTTTTTATTGTTTCCAAGGAGCTTGGATGGACAAGCCTTAGAGTGGTTTTTGAAGTTTCCCAAGAATTTAGTGATAAACTTTGATGATCTTTCTGATAAATTTGTGTAGCACTTTTCCTATAATCTTGAGCATGAGATTTCATTAGTAGACCTGACATAAGAAAATCATAAAGATGGGGAGAGTTTTGAAAGTTATTTATAATGATGGAGATCCCTTACAAGCTATTTCACCCATAGTTCACTAGATAAATAATTAGCTACTATGTTTTCTAAAAAATTGCATTATGAGATAGCCTATCATCTGGAATTGTAATGTATGCATATGTTTAAAGAGATCATTGATAAAGGTTTCTTGATCACGAGGGTGTTCATCAATAAGGGAGTCATCAAGATCAATTAAACTAATCAAAATTAAGGCACCAATCAAGGAAATGACTAACACCCTAATCAAACACAAAGATCACAATCAACATAGGCTAATAACCATGAAAGACTAAAGCAATTCAACCATAATAAGAATGTTGTGGGAAATGGAGTAACCAAATCTCATCATGTCTAAACTATGTAGACATCATCCACACCACCTTTTCAACTTACTCCTAACCAAAAACTTCTCTAACCAATGCCACAAGTGCAACAACCAAAACTTGCACAACAAATACAACAACCAATACCATTGTAATCCCCTCCTCCTAAAAGAACCATGCCTACATGTCATGTCTTTAGTGACCTAATAGACCCTATTGAGTCTATATTTCACAATCTTTCTACCACTAATCTGATTATTTGGCCTATACCAAAGCATTATCTGTAAGGTATTCCTTACCTTGATTGGCACTATGAAAGTGAATTTTGTGACTATCATTAGGTCAATGGATATAATCTATGAAGATGTGTCCAAATCAAGCATTTAACTGAGAATATGCTGGAAAATGGAGAGATAAAATTAGATAATGGTACTTCCACTTCTAATCAAACTCTTGGGATTTATCAAAACCCTTTTCCTCAACATAATAATCAATGACATTAGAACAATCAATAATAATAACAATGGCCAGTACAACAACAAAATCAACAATATCAAGATCAAAGGCCGAACTAGAAAAATCAACAAAATCAATAGTAGAATCTACAATGATAGAACAATGGACAAAACCAAGGTTATAATGGTAATCACCAACAAACCTACTATGTATTTATACATGAATACAATAGGGTTGTAGGTCATATTGTAGGGGGTAGAATTAATACCATATCCATTAATCCTAAACTAAACACTTACCAATCTAGACCATTGCTAAACAAAAACATTCAACCAACTTACATGGATAATCCTTCTTTGACCTAGGAGTGCATACAGGCAAACAAACAAACTAGGACTTCTACTTTTGGATCTTATAGCAACAGCTCATTCTTTCCATGTGACCACATGCAAGTGTACCAACAACTAAGACTTTTTTTGTCTAGTCCCATGCCATTTCCAACATCAGTTAGCAATATTAGTCTAGTATTTAATCTTGATTATGCAATCACAACTTAAAGGTCAAATATTACTATCTCAGGCCCACAACCATTTACTACTTTTCTTGTCATCCAACCAACCATTCAACCTCATAATAAACCATTCACTATTGACCAAGACAAGAAGTTTGATATTGTGGAACAATTGCAAAAGACACCAGTACAAATTTTTATCTTAGATTTGTTGTAAACATCAATAATCCACAAGAACATCTTGAATGAGTTTTTGACCCAATCCACTATTGCCAGTGACATATCCCCTAATAAATTTCAAGCTTTGGTTGGACACCTAGCTCTATCCCAACAAGTCACATTCAACCAAAGAGACATGTCTTCCCTTGGTCTACTCCATAATAATCCATTATACATAGAAGTTTAAATAAGATGACATAAAGTGAAATGTTTCCTTATAGACAATGGATCTAACCTCAACATAGTGTCTCTCAAGCTCATCAATCTTTTTAGGTACATAATGACAGATCTCTAGCTAGAAATAATAACTATCAAAACCTATGATAATCAAGAAAGAGAATCCCAAGGCACCATTAATTTACTAGTTATCATTGGGCCTTTTACCCATGATACACTTTTCCATTTGATTCATCTGGAGTTATCATACAACATGATTTTAGGTAGGCCATGATTACATGAGATTCATGTAGTCCCATCAACACTACACCAATGTATCAAGTTTTCCCACTTAGGGATGGAGGTGAATATTCTTAGAGATTTATGCCCATATGAACATTGCAAACATCTTAAGGCTAAGTTTCAAAGCCATAATTATTAGTACAACATAAATCCAATTTCTAAGTAAGATAAAGGAAAGATTATACTTATTGATCCTTCACCAGATAATTACATAGATCTTAATACCTTGGATTCCCTTTCTCACATGCCACCTCCTAAAGCTTTTAATCATTTCACCATTTCAAATAATGGATTGGGAGAGTATGTGACTCATGATAAATTTAATATCACCAATCTTTCTCAAAATCTAGAAACCTTTAGGAGACTTGAAGTCATCCCACATATGCATTGGCAATAAAAGAACAAAGTTAAGGGACTTGTCACATTTATACCAGCATCTGGCCTAGGACCTGACCCTCTTGAAGGGGATGACTTATGGTTATACAATGATGACCAAGATTACTATTATAAACATTCAAAGTATCCTATTCCTAATAGGATCATGGAGCATCAAAAGTATGAAGGAAGAGGCCTCAAACCAAATCAACAAGGAATTATTAAGCTAATTTCCATGACTAAGTATAAAAGACCTTATGGACTTGGGTTTAAACCACTTGGGGGTGACCCTACATATCTTATTCAAACTCCATCACCAATGACTAGTGATGATGATGTTAATAGTGAATTAGAGTCTGATCATAGCCTCACTATTAATGACCTAGCTGAAACCAATCTATTTGATAACAATGCCATTTGTACCCTTACCCTTGCCATTCATCACAACCCATCACCTTTATATTATCCCCAACTAGTAGATTGGTACCAATGAGAATACATTCTATCAATTGATGATTTCCAAAATGATGACACATTTTGTGACCTATTAGGAATTAGAGATAATGTTCTATTGGGAGATCACAAATCAAGATTCTCAATCACATTGGATCCTACAACCTATTTTGGAGAGCGATTGAACACCCTTAGCCAAAAATAAATAAGTAAAATATTGAGGTCTCAAAGTGAAAACCTATTTGAGGAACTTTTTAACTAGGTAAAAAGTAAAGATAAAGGCCAATCTAGTGTTGAAAACCTATTTTAGGCACTATTAGATAGGGGCATTCATTCTTCTTAAAATTTAAACTAGGAAACCACCAATGATGAACTTGCCTACAGATTTGAGTTTAAATTTGAGAAATAATAAGTATTTGATTAAATACTTCAATAATTTCCCACTATTTTTGTCACATGGCTAGATCTCCCATTAGGGGACTCGGATTCATCATGCCTAGGAGAAGTCGAAGAGCAAGTCCTAACAGAGGACCCTAACATAATCCAATATTTCAAGTCATTACCTACTATCTTCGAAGATGGTTTGACCCTTCTAGTTGAAGATACAATATAGGTTAACATTAGGAATCCATTAGACCTAAAATAGATAAAATAGGGTGCATCCCTCATTGAAGAAGAACATGACATCTTTATAGCTTTTTTGAGGGAATTAGTAGATATCTTTACATGGGCGTACTCTGACATGCCAAGTTTAGACCTTGCCTTAATTCTGTACCACCTTGTGGTTAATCCTAATGCCAAACTAGTAAAACAAAAGCTATGTAAGCTACATCCTTACATTGATATATTGGTAAAGAAGATTTAGAAAAACTCTTAGAAGTAGGATGTATCCGATCCATTGACTACTTAGAATGGATCTCTAATGTAGTACTATTAGTAAAAATCTTGAAGGAATAAGAATTTGTACTAATTTTTAAGACATCAAAAAATCTTATCTTAAAGATGATTTTTGATTTCCTAATATTGACATGATCATCGAATCCATGATAGGTTATGAAATTCTTTCACTCACAAATAGTGTTTCAAGATACAATCAAATCAGAATAACACCAAAAAATTAGCATAAAATAATGTTCACCACTCCATGGGGAAAATTTTACTATCAGGTGATGCGATTTGGCCTCAAGAATACTAGAGCGACATATCAAAGGGACATGATTGTCATATTACATGATATGATGCATGATATTGTTGAAGACTATGTCAATGACATATTAGGAAAATCCAAGACCATGGATAACTATCCAGTAGTGTTTCATAAGATATTTGAAAGACTATAAGAGTACAAAGTTAGACTCAATCCAAATAAATGTATGTTTGAATTAACTTTAGGCAAATTACTTGGCTTCATCATGCCTCATCATGGTATTGAAGTTGATTTGACTAAAGTCCATGTTATAACTGAGATTCCACCAACCAATTTAAAGCAACTCCATAGTTTTTAGGGTAAGATCTAGTCAATTTGACACTTTATCTCTTAGTTAGCATACAAGTTCCATCCATTTACACACCTTTTTAAAAAATGAGTTACATTTCATTAGGATGATCATTGCCAAATAGTTTTATAATAGCTCAAAGACTATCTTGTCAATTTGCCTATTTTATTACCTCCTATGCTAGGAAATCCATTCTTGTTATACCTATCAACTACTAATCATGCCTTGGGGGCACTCTTGGCTCAATATGATGACAATGGAAAGGATCATGTTGTATACTACTTAAGTTGTACTTTGGTTACATATGAACATAACTATGTGCCTATTGAAAAAGCTTGTCTAATCATGATTTTCACATCTCAAAAATTACATCATTACATGTTGAATAATAAAACCATGGTCATTTCAAAGGTAGATCCACTCAAGTATCTACTATCTAAAACAAATTTGCAAGGTATAATGGCTAAATGGATCATGCTTCTTAGTGAGTTTAACATAGAGTATGTCAATTAAAAAGTAATCAAGGGATAAGTTCTTATAGATCAACTTGGTGAAGCACCTCTCATGAACACACAACCACTCAAGTTTCAATTTCCTAATGAATCTATCTTGATCATTATTGAAACACCCCTTGAGGAGTAGCCCTAAAATATGTACTTTGATGGTTTATTCACTACACATGGATTGGGGGTAGGACTATTGTTTATTACACCACAAGGGGATCTAATCCCTAAACCCTTTAGAATCATCTTTCCTTGTACAAACAACATGGTAGAGTATGAAGCACTTGTTGTAGGACTTAGACAAGTAGTACAATGGAATATATCTCATCTCTAAGTTTATGGTGATTCTCAGTTAATCATTAATCAGGTTAAAAATCATTTTTAGACCAAAGATGACAAGTTGGTTCCATATAAAGACATGGTTGACACTCTTAAACAATAAATTTCCAACATTCAATTTGAGCATATACCCAGGGCTAGTAACAAAACTGTAGATGCCATGGATATTATTGGTTCTTTGATTAGACAAATAGATAAAGCTAGAGAGTATCAATTCCTCATCAAGAATTTATCAACACTAGCTCATGAATTATCAATCATCACTATGATTTGTGATATTGTTGCTCCTAATTATATTTGGTACTTAGACATTGACAACTACCTTCATGAAAAAATTCTACCACCTAACCTATCTTGAAAATAAACCAAAGCCTTCATTCATCATCCTACTAATTATACTCTACTTGGATCCACCCTTTACCATAATAGTTTTGGTGGAACTTTGCTTCATTATTTAACTTTGACAAAGTCTACATTAGCTTTAAGAGAAGTTCACAAAGGAGTTGTGGAGCCCATTCTAGTGAGGCAGTCCTATCCAAAAATCTCTTGTGTATGGGTTATTATTGACCCATAATGGATGCATATGCCATTGCATATGTAAAACAGTGTGACAAATTTCAATGGCATGCTAATCTGATTCATGCCCCAACAAAAACTCTAAAAATTATGTTAACACCATGGCCATTTTATACATGGGGACTTGACATCATTGGGAATATTAACCCCACTTCATCTAATGCCCATAAACATATCCTTACTACCACTGAATATTTCACTAAGTGGGATGAAGCTATACCCCTCATGTGACTAGTTAACAAATTTCCAAATTCATCTTCAACCACCTCATCTGCCACTATGGTATTCCCTCTAACATTATTTTTGATAATGGAGGATCATTCAAGAACAAATATGTAGACCAATTATATACTGAATACAATATCACCCAACATTTTTCTATAGCATATTACCCTCAAGGTAATGGTCAGGCTGAGGCATCCAACAAAACCATTGCCAATATTCTCAAAAAGATTGTTAATGATGATGGTCATGACTAGAACCTCTAGATATTCCCTACCCTTTGGGAATATTGTACCAGTCATCATACCCCCATAAGAGCCACTCCATACTCACTTTTTCATGGCACTAAAGCCATCCTTCCCATTGAGGTTAAATTGCCTTCACTATACATCTCTTTCAAGCATGTCCTGGATGATCATGACTATCGAGTAACTCGCCTATAAGAGCTAGACCTACTAGATGAGAAATGCATAATCATGCTCAAAAATATTTAAGCATATCAAAATTGACACAAAGGCCACTATAATTGGCATGTTAATTAAAGAACATTTGAATTGGTGATCTTGTTCTTAAAGAAAACCAAAAGAATACCATGGTTGAGAAGAAACATAAAAGGAAATTCAAACCCAACTAGATAGGGCCTTTCATCATCACTACAAATTATGGATCAAGAGCATACAGGCTTACCATACTAGATAGAGAGGAACTTCTAGAGTTAATGAATATTATTCATCTCAAGCAGTACTATGCTTAAGCACTAAGGTGTATTATCTATAAGGACCATTTCATTTATGCCTTTTTATCACTATTCTTCTTTGTACATATACCATTCTTATCTATCCTCTTTGCCATATCCACGTTTTGCTTCTGACCTATTGACCTAGTATGTTTTAAAAACCTAGCTTGTTTGACCTTAGTTTTTGTCATTCATTACATAGTTTCAGCATCGAGGTATCTAATTAGTTCATTAGTTTGTTAAAAAACTTCAAATAGAGATCATATTTTGAGATAGTGTGATAGAATTTTTGGCAGTTGCATCCTTCATTTATTATTCTTTCTTACCACTAGTATTGATAAAAATTATAATTACCTTTGGAAAAATTAGTACCTTTGATCTATGCCATTATATCCTAGTTATAACTACCTATGGAAAAACTAGGGGCAATATTAAGCGTTGACATACTAACTTCCCACTTCATATACCACATTGTGATTTTATACTAATTATGCCTATTTTATTCAAATTGATTATTGCACTAGTCAAGTTCCTCTACTGTAATGGTGGAACTATAGTGACTTGAGGTCCTACTTGGGACTATGAAGTAATTATCAATACTTATTGAGGTCAGATCAATCACCCTTTTTCCCATGCTCTTTCCATTTTTTGAGAAACCTAATCCATGCTCTCACCATTTTGTGAGCACCCTAAGCCATGCTCTTGATGTTTTATAATCACCCTAAGCCATGCTCTCACTATTTTGTGAGTAACCTTAGCCACACTCTCACCATTTTGTGAGCTTGAACCATTTAGTGTCTCATCATTCTTGATTGAGTTGAGACACTCCAAAACTTCTAAAAACATTTGAAAATTGTTAGAAAAGAATAAAAACATTGACCACCTTTTTGCCTTAAGGATTCTGGGAACCCTTACTAAGTTACAAGCAAGTCACTTATTATATAGTTTCCCCATCCTTTTTGGACTTTTCTCTCACATTCTTTCCATTTTTCAAGACCATTCCTCCTCTTCAATCACATCCATTCTATTTATTTTCCTCATTTATCATATTCTTTCCATTCCCTAGGAGAACTACATTCGGCCTAAAGTTTTTATTAGATATTACATCCATGAAACTATGTAGGTGACATCCACTTGCCTAGTACATATAGAGATAGCTCAACCACCCCATTTATTTTCTTTTATTCCCCTATTTTGTTTATTTGCTAAGTTGTCACCTATTTTCTAGGGGAAATGTTCATAGGGTTTTTATTGCATTGTTTGTTTGTTTTTTATTATGTTATTTGTTTACTTGTTTGTTTACTTTCAACATTTTCGCCTTGATTAAATTTATGTGTGTTCATTGGGTGATTCCTTTCCCACACTTACACTTGAATCCATCCATATTCATATGTTTACATTTTCATCATGGTTTCTATCATTGGTTCATTATTTTATATTGAGTATTGGATTATGGGGGTTAGTCCTCATGCATATTTTGGCCAAGTCCTCATTATTTTATACCATGATGCCTACCAACACATACTAAAACAAACCTTAGATTCAAAAAGTATATTTAGAAATGGTGGTATCTCTTTGATACTAACATCCTGATTCTATCCTAATCATATCCCAAATAGAGTAATTAAACATGAAAGAATTTCAACCTTTATTAGTTTGGATGAGCATATCCCTACTAGTAGGTTGTTCTAATTCATTATTACCCTCTATGTTAATTTATCATCATCCTCAACCAATTTTATCATGTTTTCTAGAATTAGGGTCCAATAATTATAACTACCTATGGGCAAATCAGTGCACACCATCCCACCTACATTTCTTAATGATTATAACCACCTTTGGGAAAATCATTGTGTTGTCACCATTTTAATTTTTTTTCCAATATGGGGGCATGTTATTTTCTTGTTTGTCTATCCTAACTAGGGTAACTCTATCTTCTCAATGATTATAATCACCTTTAGACAAATCATTGTGTTATCATACCACATTGCCACTATCAAGGTACAATGCTTATAACCACCTATGGGCAAACCATTGTGCACCATCCCATTTGCATTCTCAATGATTTTTGACTACCTTTTCAATGTCATTATGTTTTCATCCCATCATCTTTCCTTTCTTTGGTCCCCTCATTTTACTTCTTTCTTTTTGAGGGACCATTTGCCAACCTCCTTATGTTAAATGTTCCCTCGAGGGGGCATCATACAGTTAGTTTATCATCATTGTAGTTGTAGGCATATAGGACCTTTTCATTATTTGAGAATATGTTACTATGATTATAGCTTTTAATGCCTTCCCAAATAAGGGCAAACTTTAGACACCTAAAACTATCCATCAATAACCTCTAATTAGGCTTTTGGCCAATTTCCACCTACAATGCACAATATGGCCTAAAAATACTAAAACATGATAAATGATGTGAAATTGATGTATTCAAGTGCTAATTTTGGCTAGGGTTTCCCTAAATTTGGTAATGCAATTTATGGTCCAACTAACTTTTATCAGTTTATTTCGAGTCAAAATGCCAAATTTGCACCTGGGTGCTCCGGTTTGCTCTTCCCTATCAAATCTCTTTTATGATACATGTGCCTTTTTTTATTTACTATTGGTAACATTATAAATGGTAATATGGTTCCAA
Organism: Torreya grandis; assembly: GCA_037957365.1. Taxonomy (NCBI): domain Eukaryota; kingdom Viridiplantae; phylum Streptophyta; class Pinopsida; order Cupressales; family Taxaceae; genus Torreya; species Torreya grandis. The sequence goes on from JARHVA010003361.1 coordinate 652,645, forward strand.
TGTATCTAACATTTCCTTCTAATTCCAATCTAGTCAAATTTAGGACCAATAACAAGGCATTTTGATCAAATTGAGTAATTTGTGCACAAAGTGCTTAATCATGCTTAAGAGCTAATTAATCCAAATCAAGGCATAATTAATAATTCCATATAAACTTGTTGAATACTTGTTTTTAGAAATGAATATTGAATATCTACATCATCAAGTGACCTCATTTCTTAGGAAGATATCCCTAGGCCATAAATACCATAAATATTAGGATTTATGCCTCCCATGCCTCATCAATGCCTTCTATGATGCCCTCCATGCATCTTAATTTCCCCCTCTTATAATTCCATTATGAGGATAATTACAAACTTAATTCTAAAAATTGAATTAATCCTCAACCACACATCTCAATCTTGAGATGGATGGTTGAGGTTGATTATGATCAAATCCAAAAATATGTAAATAAGAGGCCTCACAACATCATTTCTAAACTATTTTAGTGAAAATTTATCATGTTCAAATATCTTTAAATCTTTTTTTGATGCAAATTTATAATGCCAAATTGGTTCCAAAAGCTTCAAGAAACTAGTGTTATAATGCCAAATTGATTCGAAGCCAAGCCAAGCTAAGCCACAAGCCAAAGGTGCCAAGGAGAGATGGAGGTATCCAAGTTTCCATTTCCAAGGACTTCATCATCACAATCTAAGAAAATTACTACTACAAAGGCATTTGGATCATCCAAGGAAGGTGAAGGAATTCTTATATTTGATTCTTTTTTTTTTTTTTTTTTTATGTTTATCATTTGTTTTTTGTTAATTAAGCTCTCCCTAGTGTCTATGCCTGGATATGTTATGTTATTCATGTGTTTATTTCATTTTGGAACTAACACCATACTAACCATCCTCTCTTGAGTTAAATTCCTAGATCACATATTTTATTCCCCAAGAGGTTTTTTCACATCTACCATGTGTTCTTATATTATTTGATTTCATATATGTTTGTTTATTTATTGGTTAATGTATGTATGTGAATGAATGATCTATGAATGATAATGAAATTTAAGGATTATTTCAATGAAAATGATTCACCCCCTCTCAAGATACAAATATTTATTTTCTAGGCCTATAAAGACCTTAAGGTCTTTGACCTAAGAGTGATCACTCATACTATACCCTCAAGCTAGAATAAATACCATTTAGATAGAGGTAAACTGATTATGGAACCCTTAATACATAATTAGGTCCATAAATTAATCATTTTTGGTACAATTTTTCCATCTTGGCATTCTACATAGGTGGTCAACCTAGTGCTTATGTTAAATAAAAATGGAGAAATCCACCTATGCGTAGACTTCTAGATTTTGAACTGAGATTTAGATAATGATAATACCTACTACCTTCCCTTGATGAAGTGATTTAAATAGTGAGTGGATTATAGATGATGTCCTTTTTGTATGGATTTTATGGATATAACCTGGTCTTGGTTAATTTAGAATATTGAGCCAAATCCATGTTCACCACTAAATGGGACACATTTGCCTACAAGCAAATGCCCTTTGGGTTGATAAATATTGGGGAAAACTTTCTAAGATAAATGGACCTTGATTTTTAATGACTAATTGGAAATTATATAATAATTTATATGGATGACTTGAATATTTTTTCAAAGTATAAGTTAGATCACATACACTACTTGGAGAAAGTGTTTGAAAGGTACATAAGGTACATTATTTCCATAAATCCCAAGAAGAGTGTGTTTAGTGTTATCAAAGGTAAGATTATTGATCATATCATCAAAAAATAAGGTATTGTTATTGATTTATAAATAGCTAATGTAATTTCTAAATTATCTCTACCTAATAGAAATAAAGAGTTAAAATCCTTCTTTGGGAAAATAAACTTTGTTCATAAAATCCAAAAGTTGTAAAACCCTTAAATGTTATGTTGAAATAGGAATGAGATTGGAATGGCATGAATAACAAAATAAGGCTTTTTAATAAATCAAGGATGCCATTATGTAATCTCAATTCTTCATCAATCTAGACTATACACAAGATTTATATATCTATCCCTTTGCTTTTGAACACACCATAACTACCTACCTAACCTAGAGATTTAATGGGGAATAACCTCATGTTTATTTCATGACTACCAATCTCAAGGATGCAGAACTAAGATATTCTAATCTCAACAAACATGACTACACCCTAGTCAAGGTAGTGAAGAAATTTAGGCAATATAATGTTGGGGAAGAATGAGTTGGGTGAATGTAAAGGCCAATGGATGGAGAAGTTTTAGTAGTATGACTTGGAGATCAAACCTGATAATTTTGTTTAAGGATAAGGCCTTACCTAGATGATAACTAAGATAACATTGAGAATAAATGTATACTAAATAAACTAAGAGTTAAGGCTAAAAATATACTGGTATGCTCTAATTTTGCAGTTCTTATTCCATGGGAATGCACTACCTGAACTCACCCATACTTGAAAAAGAGATCTCTAGTTGAAAGATGTGTGGTATATATTGAACAAGGGAATTCTCTTCATAAAGATTCATGAGGGAATCTACCTTAGATGTTTATCCCTAGATGAAGCCAAGAAAGTGATGGCAATTTTGCATGAAAAATAGGGGATGGTCATCCTACTACAAATACCATAAAAAATAAGGTCCTTTAGGCATGCTACTACTCGCCTAATTAGTTCAAAGATATTCATGATCACATCTACATTTATCATTAGTTTTAGACCTTTTCTAAGAAGGAGACCCATGTATAAATTCCACTTTATGCCATTGTAGAGTTAACACCATTTTCCCAATAGGGATTAAATTTCATTGGGGTCATCAACCCTAACTCATCATATGGAAATAAGTTTATTCTCATGGCAACAAATTATTGCACAAGATGGTCTAAAGTGGTTACCATGAAGAGAAACACCTCTATCGAGGTCATAAAAAAATATGGAGAACACTATAACCACCCTATTTGGGGTCTTTCTCTCTTTGTTATTTGATAATGGTTCTACCTTTTAGTCCATGGAATTCAAAAAATAGGCTTATGATAATGGTATCATGTTGAGGTTCTCATCTAACCACTATCTCTAAGGAAATAGATTGGTGGAATCCACTAATAAGAATATAATAGATATTATCGATAAATATATAGATAGAAGCCTTAGGAGTGGCACTAATTATTGAATTTTTTGTTATGGGCTAACCACACTAGGTATAAATAGTCCCTCGAGATCTATCCTTTCCTTTTAGTCTATGGATTGGAACTAATCATGCTGGTCACAATTAGACTACCAACTTATAAATTCATGCAATAGTTCATGAAACTAGATGATAAAGTGAATTCATAGCTCTTGAATATCATTTAGTTAGAGGAAGTGTGGGATGAAGATCTATTAAGATTCATCAAACATTAGGGTACCATCAAATGATGGTTTGACAAGAGGGATAAAATCAAGACTTTTAGGATATCTAATCTGGTATTAATGTGGGATAAATCCCATGAAAATAAATTCTAACACACAAATTTTAGTCCTCTCTAAATTATCCCCTATCAAATAACAAAAATACTAGGCCAAAATGCCTTTCACCTTAAAGACCTAGAAGGCAAGGGCTTGTCACTCTCGATAAATGGATAGTTCCTAAAGCACTACTTCTTGGATACTCAGTCTAGTGTAGTTTTATAATAGCCTCAATGGGTGGTGGTAATGTATATATTAGGTTAGTTTTTTTTAGTTGTGTGCTTATTTTGCTTGTTTTGTGTTTCCTTTCCTTGTTATTTTTTTGTGTTTTTTTGGTTGAGTCCTTATAGAGTTCACCTACCCAAAAGCAAACACCTGAATATAGTTGAGAAAATGAGGCCTTTGTAGAAAAAGCAAAGTTTGTAACTACTTTGAGTGATTACCAAAGCTCAAAAATCATTGTTAAAAAATAGAGAGCCAAGGTCGAGTCTTCAATATTGATAAACCACATATGGTGAGTGAGTCCTTTACATTTTAGATCTTGAGGGCCAATGATTTTATCTAAAGCAAGTGGATTTTATAATAACTTGTATCTTGATAGAGGCCACAAAGTTGCACTTAATATAACATCTTTAAAATCCTGGGACCATTCAAGCTAATCAAAATTTGATTATATATTTAGAGATTCTTCTTTATCCTATCACCCTTGGCTTAGTCCCAAACCCTGAATGGACAAAGACTATTAAATCTCTTCAAAAATAACCTTGAAATAAGACTATAAAAACATGAAATTTTTTAATTTGGTGTCTTCCTTGAAAGGGTTATTTAGGTAACCTCCATCATAGGATTTTTGGCTTGGATAGTAGTGGATTGAAGCCTTGAATGGGACTACAGGTATCTATGTTAGGCATAAGAAATCTTGATTGAAAATAGAGAAATACCCATGCCATTCCTCTCTAACCCATGAGATCATTAATTCCTCCAAATAAATTTGATGCCAGGTTTGACATTGATTACTTAAATGAAGTCTGATATTGGATAAGTTAATTAAAACTCACTCCTTACACACACTAGTGGTGTTTTATAGGGTAAGGGATTAATATGTCACTTGTTGTCACATGACTTTGTTTCCTTATTTTTTGATATGTCTAAGGATATATTTTGTAGTATATGTGTTATGTAGGAATGAAGGATTAACATGTTGGGTTATAAGTTCTTGTCACCACTTTCCCCATAGAGTTCACTAATTTTTGTGGCTAATATACCCCCTTTTCATAAAAATGGGGGACCCCTCTTTTGAAAAATCATAATTATAATTCTCAAACCTATTATCATCTTTTTCTTGGCTCTACTTGTGCTAAGTTTCTAAAATCCTGAGTTGTCTTGTTTCTTTCTTCTCCTTCCTAAGCAAATGATGTAGATAATGGCCATTGGATCCAACTGGTAGGAATCATCAGTTTATGAAAGAGACCATGGAAAATACCATCTATATTCCATGATTAATATGGTCACTCTTGACTTGGATGTTTAATATGATAATTTTTAGTCTTGGCCTTAGAGGTTCTTAGAATCTCAGTCATGTTCTTTGTGTATTTGAACCTAGAGTACTACGTGGCATTATAAAGCATAGCTAGTGACAAGGTAAGCAGTTAATTGATAATCCATCCTTTCATTTTCACTTAGTTATTTTATATGTTTTTCATAGAGTCTTCCACATTTCAAAGTCTTGGTGCTACATGACTTCAATATATTTGATTGAGGGATAGTCAAAGGCTTTGCAATAAGAAATTTCCATGCAACCATTATCAAACTTATTAGTCTCTCGATATGATAGAGATGTCAGATATTGAGAGGGACTGATGTAATTAGTAATAACCATAGAGATTTTTATTAGAAATGTCATTATCTTAAGCCTAATATAGATGCCAAAACCCTAGATATCTTGATATAATCAATAAATACCACATGGACCTAGGTGAAACACTACTAGTACTCCAACTAATCACCCATGCCAAAACTAGAATGGTTAGTCTCCCATACCTAATAGATATGTCAAATCTTGGGAGATTCCCATCTAATAATTAGATTTTAATGTTAACTAGTGATAAAGTGGTCAGTCTTCTGGTCTTAAAAGAGATGTCAAAATTTGAGAGAGCCTAACAAAATCAATATATACCACATGCATTAAAGTTTATTAGTGATTGAATTCATCTAATGAAGATCTCTCCATTAAAATAAAATGTAGTCTCATGATATGATAATGATTTTATAAATTAGGAGAGCCTGACAAATTAAAGGGGTGCCATGAAACTTGAGGTAAAAAAAAACTCTCCTTATCTGATAAGGATGTCAAAATCTGAGAGAGCTTAATTTATCATGGCATGACATGTGTCATAACTAAAAAATTGAGCATGTGGGCCCCTTAAAGGCCCTAAGATGGATAGAACATAATACAAGTGAAACCATGGGGGATAATCAGGGGATAAATTATGTCTCTAGATAACATATCATCTCCCCCCGAAGATATAGCAATAAAGTGTTAAGATGTGCTTAGGTATTGATCATTAATGTGTAGACTAGTCAGGATGGGACAAATGATGTCAAATAATATATCTAGGTAGAATTTAAGGATGAGGTGGTTACACACCTACCCCACTTCATATAATGATGAAGTGGGGAATTAGACCCTAATTAGACAAGTTAAAACTATCACATCACCTTTACTAGATCTGGTAAATTGTATGTAATCATATGCTCTAAATTTAACTCTAGATTGGAAAATCAATTCAAGGATTGAGCCACCCACTCAAATTTTATTTAATGATGTATGAGCCACCAAATTTCATTAATGTAGGGGGATGAATGGAAATTTTTATAAGTGTTCCAAGGAAATTTCATTAGCCATTATATCTCTAAGATAATAAATTTGGCTTCCTTGAATTTTACTCCCACGTACTAGTTTCATTTCCTTCTCTTTAGGCCTAATATTTTTGCCAAATTTTCATCCTACAGTAATGGACACTTCCTCTTTGAACCCCTAGGATAAACTTGAGTATAGGGATACATTGTTCCTAGATGGTTTGACTCAATTTAATATTTATAACAAAGTATTCAAGGACATAAACATGGTGCCCAAAGAATCAATTACCAATGATGATGATGATGATGATGATGATGATGATGCTTATTTTAAAGACACCTTGCAAGCATACCAAAAGTGTGGCCTACACCAAGCCACAACCAATCCTGAATTCCTCCCTTATACTAAATTTTTAGGAAATTTGATCCTTACTACCAAGTAGTTAAAGGATGACATTGATTATTAGGTATTCTTATCTATATCTTGGCACTATATTACCAAAATATTGGGCACAACTTATAAATATTAATAAAATCTCTTGGACCCCACTTTTTTGTATGACTCAGTAGTGGTGAATACCTAAATTGATACCTTCCACATATATGATGTCATTTAGGAATAGGTAGATAAACAAAATGATAAATGGGTTAATAAATAATAAATAAATGCATACATTTTATACACCTACAAGTAGGGGGTAAGTATTAGCATGATCCTAAAGAACCAATTGTTTAGGGACCCAAATTACCTTTATGTCAAGGAAAAGTGGGTGCCCTTGATTCATATGATCTTGGATGGATCACATGTCCCTAAATTTTGAGGTGTTATAAGTAAAAATATTTAGAGAGGAGGTGATTCATTTTACTTGAAACAATCCTTAAATTTCACTTATCATTCATAAAGCATTTATTCACATACATACATTAACCAATGCATAAACAAGCAACTATGAAATCAAAAAACATAAGAACATATGACATATGTGGGAAGAAATATTTGGGAATAAAAATAAATAAAACAACACTTGTAATATATTCTTATAATTAATGGATCAAACTTTTAGTGAGGCACCAATCCCACAAGGAGCACCAACTCCTCACTAGTCAAGCCCCAACTCAACTAGTCCTTTAACAAGCACCAACTTGTAAGGAGGTACAAACCCCCTAGGTAACTAAGAAAAAAATAATTTACATTAAACTTATGATCACATTTTAACATATATTTATCACTCAAATAAATATTACCAAATTATTTTTCTCTTCTCTCTTCTCACTCTTTTATCTCTCTCAAACAGCCTATTAGGTCTTCTCGCTCAACTAACCCTTTCCTTGGAAGAATTAGGTCATATGACCTTGTTAATAACCTATAAAAACATAGTTAGATATTAATTAAATATTCATCACACCTATTTTATGATCTTAAATCCCTTTACCTTGTTTCAGAAAATATGTATCATTCATTCATTTCCTTAATATTCTAATAAGTCAAATTAGACCTATTAAACCTTCTCTTTATACTTGACTCTTGCTATAACCCATATTAGTCAGATAAAAATATCTCCATACTTTTATCACCTTTGTAATATATCAAAAAACATGTTTCACAAGTGAAACAACCATTACATAGGTCAGTCACTTCCCTTAAAGGCCAAAACCACCATTAGGCCTAATAGAGACCTAATGCAATTAGGCCTTCTCAAAGGACACATTTCACCTTGAACACATTTTAATACCATGAGAATCCAAAAATGGATGAAAAAATTAAAAAATTATTCAATTATACACTTTATAATCTCACCTTAGGTCCCCAACACCATTTACTTCATTTCATTCTTTGAACCCCACAATTAGGTCTACTCGTAATTAGGCCTTCTCACTACCAAAAATTATATCTTGAAAATATGATGAATAAAATAAAATTTAACACATAATAAAACCAAAAAAATAGATTTATATACAGTTCATTACCTCATTGTCATCACCAAGTCCATTATATTTCATAATACAAGGCAAAAGACCTCAAACTGATCAACTTCATATCCTCACTTAGAACCGCACACATGCCTTAAGAACCCAATCAAAAGTATTTGAATTTTCAAACATTCATAATATTCTATAACTATATAATAAATTATTGTGCATTTTATTCTTCAAATATATGCAAAAAGACTCAACAGCATCATTCTCACTTGAAGACTGTCTGTAGCTCTAAAAGCACAGTCATGAAGATCAAGATTTAGAACACCTATGTAAACACTTTTATGAAATTCCAATGGTTTTTCATGACCCTTAATCATTATTATAAAATTTTATAATATATATATATATATATATATATATATTACAATTTTCAATATCAATATTGGTCTTATATACCAATCTCATGTCTTCACCCTACACAAACTTCACTATGTTAGAAAGGTCACTTTGAGAATAAATTTTTGCTTGTATATGAGCATCATAAAAACTTATAATAAAAGGGGATATGAGATATAGGTATTTTAAAAATTACCCCACGCATTTGTATCCATATATTTTAATGCTTTGACCTGGTCAACTCTACCTACTATATTAAAATTTTGAGAAACAAAGGGTTTTTTATATCTTCCACTCACTCTTCTGATAAACCAATTCCACCTAGAGAAACTTGGAAGAGTCATCTACATGTTCCAAACATCAAACTATGTCAACCAATCCATTCTAAGCCATTTCCAATAATATATTTCCTATCAATTCATAGTAAGGGTTTTAGGAGGGTTTAGACTACCTTCCATTCTTAGAAATTATTCATAAAGGATTACCTCTAAACTCCAAAACCAATGCTAGGAAATCAAGCTAGTACCATTACCCAAATTTCATGAACCAATCAATATCTCATGCAAAGTTTTCACATGCCAATTGGCATAAGAAAATCTTTCTTAGGTCTATAACACCCCATTCTATACACATAGAAGACCTCAACACCAATTTTCATGCTTTTTCCTTAAGGATATGACCTAAAACTTGGTTAAAAAAATTAACACAACTCTCACACCTCTGTAAATGATCTCAAGATCTCTAGCATCTTGGTACATTAACTTGACCCCTCATTAGGCCACACTAGGTCTTTTTGTAAATTAGGTCTTGAACTATGAATCATACTTCGACCTTAAACGCAACTTGAAAATTATTACACTACTCTCAATAATTCATTATCATGTCATAAAACCTCATATATTTCTTACACACTACCACCCATTATCTCACAATCCTTGGACTGCTCAGCTCAATATGCTACCAAGTCTATGCCTTCTCATTAGGTCTCTTCATGCAAGTACTAAGACTCAAAACTGACCTTAAAACTAATTTGAAGGCTTATTTACCTCTTTTTTATGCTTAAAAAACTTTTATACACTCTCTCATGCCTTTACTAACACAATTCACTAGGTTTCACTATGCTTCATGCATACACCTTCTCTCAGGGCTAGACTAGGCTTCTCAAGACTAGTACTCAATAGTAGCTTACCTTGTATCATAATATTAACCTTGAAATTCCATTAAACTAGGTTTCCTTAAAATTCTCTCCAAATAGAGATAAAATAGGTTTCCTTCAAATGTTCTCTTGTCAAGAGACTTCTTTGTCACATACCATTTCACCATGCATGGCCTCAATTATTAATTTGACTTTAATGACATATATCTTGAATTTGACATCAATGACAAAAAAAATGCCTCAACACCAATAATAGGAACATACCTCAACAATATTTTCCTTTATCATTTATTTAAACATTTACATAAAACTAATTATTTATAATTCCCTAATCTGGATCTTCTTCAAACTGACCTTTCTCCCAAACTAGAACTTTTTCCCCCTTTGAAATTAATGAAAAAGGGTCATCTTCTTGATAACTATCTGATCCTTGGACCTAAAATAACAAACCTTTTCTCTCCAAAAAAATCATTATCTCTCTTTGACGAAAAATCAACATAGATTAGGCTCACATACCAGATCTTACATCATGATTGGCTCCCCTTATCTCCATGAGATATTCAAACATTATCAATATTATGACTTGGTTTGATCAAGTCATTATACAAAACCTTTGTGATAAAAATCTTTTGATCACATGTGTAGTATACTTTTGACTAAATCTTAGATCTGAATGTCAACAAATAACACAAAACTCCCCCTAAGACCAAGTATCCTTCATGATTTTTCTCACTAGTTGAGTGCCTCCGTAAAGCCTAATGGAGTCACCTCTTCTCTCTTGAGTAATAAAACAAAATAAAATCAAGAGATTCCTAGATCTCCATTTCCTTACTAGACTTAACTTTCTTCATGATCCTTTAATGCTTGAATTATTTAATCTTTCTTTGAACACCATCATGACTTGGTCTATTTGACTTAACTTCTTCATCCATAATATGAGCTAATAGGGAGAATTATTGACACTCCTTTACATCTGAACTATGCTCCACCATGTGTAATAGTTCAATTTTACTTTTACACCTATCATCATTCACCTTATCTACCTTTCGTTTCCACTCATTGTCTTGTCCTCTCTTTTGCATTCTAGGAGTCTCAACTTTCTTGTTTTCATTTTAGAATACATTCTTATAGTAATTATAAATATGACCAACCTTTTTAAAATTAAAATAAAATATTACTCTTGATGGAAAAACACCATGACCCGTACCTCTTCACTGATGACTTTCCTCATAGTTATATACATATTCATTTTTAGAGGGCCTTCTACAATGCCTTGCTCTATAACAAATTGGTTACATGAATAACAATAACCATTGAAAGGGTTAACATACCTTATAGTATAAAGCTACCTGATAGTACTAGCCTTCATTTTTCTATCACCCTCATTATTTGATTGATCATTAACCTTCTTGATCACATTAGTGTTCTTCTTTTGGTCTCCATTGAAACCAAGGCCTATTTTATCATTAATAGTCTTTTGACTACTTAGGATGTTATATAGATCATTGGTACTCTTTTCAAACTTCATAAAAGACTTCATCTTACTTGATGTTGTATCCAACTCAACTCTCAAGTAATCTACAATAGTTACATACCTTGCACATTATTCTTCTTTATCCTTTAGGCTTGTAGTCACAATCTCCATTTGAGTCCCCACTTATTTGACTGTTTCCTCTTGTTTCTTAGAGTTGATGATCGATCTAGCTTCAAAAAGGTTGATTTGATCCTCATAGTCTTTGATAAGAGACCTCATCACCCTATTATTATTCTTCACCATATTCATTTCTTCTATAGTATTCATCAACTCAGCCTCAAAGTCCAACTCATCTTCTTCTTCATTTGAATCACCAATAACACCTCCAATCCATATGGATTCTTCTTGATTTGAATAACATTTTTCCTTAGCCATGAAGATAACTTCATTGAAATTAAGACCGTCACCTTCATGGTCACTTTCAAAATCACTTTTCTCACTCTCATCAGTTGGGATATATTCTTCCTTGGTGTAAAGGCTTCTTTTCATCATACCTTCTAAAGTTTTTATTGCTCTTATTAGACCTATGGGACTCTTTATCATCATCATGACCTTCATCATGGTTTTCATCATCCATTTCCTTATGCTTATGGGGGAACTTGTTATCAAAATTCCCAATCTCTCCATAATTAAAACATTTAAAGGAAAACTTACCCTTGTATTTACCTAAACCTATCTTCGAATTTATTGCAAACATAGATATCAACTCATCATCATCAATTCAAATTCATCATTGTCTTTGAATTTATTACCTTGTGTCTTCTTCTCCTTTGAATTATTTTATACCTTGAAAGTAGATTATTTATTTTTCGATCTTTCTTCACTTGTCCTCATCTCATAGTCTCTTAGGGTGCTATGAAGTCCATCCATCTTTAGATTTTATAGATCTTTCATCTCTTCAACATTAGAATATTTAGAATAAAATTTTGGATTTATAGATCTCAAAACCTTTTAAATAATAGTATAATATTTCAATTTTTTACATAGTGCTCTTATGATGTTGACCTCTTCATAAACCCTAAATAATAGAAAAAATAATGGTATCATCTTCATTCATCCTTAGGATTTTAAACTATCTTCTATGGGTTTGTAACTTAGCCAAATTGACCTTGGATTATCCTTCGTGGATAATCTTAAAATTATCCAAAATTTATTTATTATTCATTTAGTGCATCACCTTCACAAGTTATACCTTTGATAGGCCACACATAATACCATTCATTATTTTTGAATTATTTTCACTAGCCTTCTTGCTTGCTACATTTGTAGGAGGAATAGATGGTGCAGTATATCCATATAAAAATAATTTACAAATAGCATGACCTTGAGACATTAAATATGTCATCATAATAACACTCCAAAAATCATCATTAGATCCATTAAACAATATATCCTTACTTGTAGATAAACCACCTTGTGCTTGACTAGCCATCTTTACTTGCTTGAGATCTCCTTTAGGCTATTAAGCCTCATTTAAAGGACCTACTATGATACAAAATTTTGGAATTATAGAAACTAATATGGGTGGATATGAATAATTTTGATTTAAAAAATCCTTCAATTTCACTTATAATTCATAAAGCATTCATTCACATACATACATTAATCAATACATAAACAAGTATCTATGAAATCAAACAACTTAAGAACATAGGATATAAATGGGAAAACCTATTATGGAATAAAATAAATTAAAAAAAACATTTAATATATTCATATAATTAATGTATCAAACTTTTATTGAGGCACCAACCCCACAAGGAGCACCAACCCCTCATTAGTCAAGCACCAACTCAAATAGTCCTTTAACAAACACCAATTTACAAGGAGCCACCAAACCCCTAGATAAATCAAAAATAAATAAATTAAATTAAACCTATAATCACCTTTGAATAAATTTTTAAAATTCTACTTAAGATGAACACTTTATTTTACTCTTCTCACTCTTCTATCTCTCTTAAATAGCCTATCATGCCTTCTCGCTCAACTAGCCCTTTCCTTGGAAGACTTAGGTCATATGACCTTAATCATCACCTATAGAAACATATTTATGTATTAATTACATATTAATCACACATATTTTAGGATATTAAATACCTTTACCTTGTTTATAAAACTCTGTATCATTCGTTCATTTCCTCAATATTCTAACTAGTTAAATTAGGCCTATTAGACCTTCTCTTTATAATTGACTCTTGATCTCACAAATATTATTTGGGTAAGAAAATATCCATGAATTTATCACATATATAATATTTAAAAAACATTTTTAACAATTTAAACAACAAATGCATAGGTCACTCATTTCCCTTAAGGGCCAAAACCACCATTAGGCCTAATACAGACTTAATGCAATTAGGCCTTCTCAAAGCACACGTTTCACCTTGAACACATTGAAACACAATGATAATCCAAAAATAGATGAAAAAATTCAAAAATACAAAAATTATACCTATTATAATATCACGTTAGGTCCCTAACACCATTTAGGTCATTTCACTCCTTGAACCACATAATTAGGTCTACTCGTAATTAGGCCTTCTCACTGCCAAAAAGTCTATCTTAAAAATATGATGCATAAACTCAATTTTTCCACATAAAACAACAAAAAAATATTATTTATAGAACATAAATTAACTTATTATTATCAACAATTCTATTATATTTCACAATACATGTCAAAAGACCTCAAACTGATCAACTTTATATGTTCATTCAGAACTACACACGTGCCTTAAGAAACCAGTCAAAAGACCTTAACTTTTCACACCTTAATAGGATTTTAACATGCATAAAATGTGTTAAAATAAATACATGATACCTATAGAACAAATTAATGTGTATTGGATTCTTAAAATCTATGTAAAAAGACTTAGGAACATCACTCTTGCTTACACATAGAAAACTTCCTATAGCTCTAAAAACATAGTCATGAAGATCAAGATTTAGAACACATGTGTGAAATTTTTTATGAAATGAAAATGGGTTTTAATTATCCTTAAACATAATTATAACATCTTTTAATATATATATATATATATATATATATATATATATATATATATATATATAATACAAGTATAAATATTAATATTGGTCTTACAGACCAATCTCATGTCCTCACCCTATACAGACTTCACTATGTTAGATAGGTCACTTTGAGAATAAATTTTTGAATGTATATGAGAATAATAAAAATTTATAATCAAATATAATATGAGATTTATTTATTTAAAAATTACCCCATGCATTTTGATTCATCCCTAATCCACTATAAGCCATCCCTAATCTCATTCTCACTACTACCTAGTTTTTTCACTCTCTTCCTTATAAGGCTTATTTACTAATAAGCCAAATTTCATGATTACTTTAGCATATTTAAGGTTTTAAACCTGATTAAAAATGTACATGGTCAAAAAATTAAAGTCTTTCACATCATCCTCCATCCATTTTCATGCTTTAACCTAGTCAACCCTACCTTTTACATCAAAATTCTAAGAAATAAGGGGTTTCCTATAACTTCCACTCACTCTTATGATAACAAAATTCCACTCTAAGAAACTTGGAAGAGTAATATACATGTTTCAAACATAAAACTAGGTCAACCAATCCATTTTGAGCCATTTATAATAAGATATTTCCTATCAAGTTATAATGAGGGTTTTGAGAGGGTTTAGACTGCATTACATTCTTATTAATCATTCATAAAGCATTGTCCCTCAAATAAAAAAATACCAATAAATTAAATACATTACCATTCCCCAACTTCCATGAACTACTCAAGATCTCATGTAGAGTATTCACATGCCAAAGAGCATAAGGAAATCCCTCTCGGGTCTGTAACACCCCATTCTATGCACATATAAGACCTCAACACCAATTTTCATCCTTTATCCTTCAATATATGCCCTAAAACACTTTAAAAACACTTTAAAAAACCTCTCACACATCTATTAATGTTATCAAGATCTTTGGCACCTTTGCAAATGAACTTGACCCCTCACTAGGCCATATTAGGTCTCTTTGCACATTAGTTCTTGAACTGTCAGTCATACTTAGATCTTAAACACACATTCAAAATTATTTCATTACTATAAATACCTCATTATAAAGTAATATAACCTCATATATTTCTTAGACATGACCACCGATTATCTCACAAGCATTATACTTCTCACCTCAACATGCTACCAAGCCTATGCCTTCTCACTATGTCTATCCATGAAAGGATTAAGCCTCAAAACTGACCTTAAAACTCATTTGAGGTTTTATTTTCCTCTTTCTCATGTTTAAAAAAAAATTATACACTCTCTCATGCCTATAATAATATAATTCACCAAGATTCACAATGTTTCATGCATATATGTTTTCTTAGGGATAGATAAGGCTTGTCAAGACTAGTACTCAATAGTAGCTTACATTGTATCATGATCTTGACCTTAACATGCCATCATACTAAGAGGAATTACTAGGGTGCCTTCAAATTCTCTCTTAAAAAAGAGACAATAGGTTACCTTAAAATTTTCTCTTATCATAAGACTTCTTTGTCACATACCATTTCACCATGCATGGCCTCAATTCTGACTTTGATATTAATGACATTTATATTGACTTTGACATCAATGACAACAACAATGACTCAACACCAAAAAAAGGAACATACCTCAATAGGAAGCATGGTCAATTTTAATGTGGTTAGAGCCATAAAAGATGCACATGTATGGGATGTTTTTACATAATGAGCTATTTTATAGATGTGGTTTACAAGACTCTCACTTTTGAGCTCTGTACCTTTCTTATAATGGTTCCTAATATCCCTATGTTCCATGTAGTTTTCTACAAACTATATGGCCACCAATACAAAATTAACATCCAATACATTTATGAATTATTATACTTGGTGGTATATAATGTGATCAATGAGGCCCCTTTACCTCATCTATCATAATAAATTAGAGATTCACTCATTTCCATTAGAGACTATTGTTATTTTTGAGAGGACACAATCATCTAAGTCACAAAAATCCTTTAAGAGCCCCTCTACTTACCATATCAAATCCTAGATCATCTTATATAGGTAAAAATTTATTATCAATTAATGGAAGGCATTTTTAGATGTATTAGTCAATAGTATAAGGATTTCCCACCTCTCCCAATATTCATTAGGCATCATGTGCACCATTATTTCTTCCCTTATAAAAGATAACAACTAGTTGGGACTCTTTGACATTAGGTAAAGCTAATTCACATGACTAAGACATAAATGGAATGATCTAAGCCCATTTAAATAAGTACTCATCTCATCTTAATGTTAATTATGGCCACCATATGGTAGATGATGATGAGTTATATCTAAACACCATGAATGACTAAGAGGTGCTCACAAGGAACAAATCTTATAAGAATGAGAAAGGTAAGAAGGTCCAATTATATATCCCTCTTTTAACCCCTTTATATTTGATTAGTCTTTAAGGGATGTCACACCAACTCCCCCTATAATTTATATAATAATCCTTTAGGGGATACCATAACCTTCACCCTTATGACCAATTGCTTATCCTAATTAGGGCTCTACCTCATCCACCTATGATATCTCGAGCACCTTAGTCCTAGCCAAGTCAAACTTATATGACTTAATGGTAAGTATCCCAAACACAAGTAAATCCATATCAGACACCTCAACCCCATGACAACTAAGATCTAAGGTTTGATGTCAACAATAGCCTATAAATGAGCCCAAAGTGGGTTTCATAATAAGTACCAATATAGGTTTCTCTTTTCATTCCCTCCTCTTTCTATTTTCCCTCTACAACAACACCCTTTTTCCCTATAATTCCTCCTCTAGCCTTTTCATAAAAATACATAGCCTCCATCATTCCTATCTTATTTCTTTATTCATTTTCATCTGCCCTTCCATTCCCCAAATTAGAACTTTCTTGGTGCTCCTATCGGCCATGCCTCAAATGCAATCACCTACTAAGGACCCATCTCTAATGACCAGCTTTTCTATTATGGGAGTAAGTATACCCATGAATTTGTCTTCAATAACTGGGGCTATCCCTATAATCCCTATAAAAAGTCTCACATTCAGCCCCCACAACCCTTGCTACATTGTCTCCTTCCACAACAATGTCTAGAGTTGACCCAGGTAAAAGGTCAAAGAAGAAGTGAAAGGAAGTTCATGCCTATACCATGGTACATATACCAACTAATCTAATTATACCTCCCCTACCAATGTATTTTTCTCTTCTACAACTCACCCTATTGGATCCTCTCATAACACTTGGACCCCCTTTTTACATCACCTTGACTACCTAGAGATTTAGCTTTAATAAACCTATCTCTTCCCTTTTAATAAACACCCCCATCTTAGGAGTCATCACCCCTTAGGTGGAAATGAATCAAAGTTAGTGATGGGAATTATTGGCCTCACATTTAATTTTTCCCCCTTTCACCCCCATGCCTCCTCCTTCTCCATTACTTTCATCCTTCACTCCTTCCACTTCTTCCATTCTACCTCTACACCATCCACCACCTACCACTATAATCTTTACCACCCCACCAACACCTCCCAAGACTTGAGGGATGGTCCTACTATTAAAGGTTCTATAAATTATGATATAGGGCACTATAGAGGTATAATGGAATTTTGACCATGCCATGAGGAACATGTAGAGGATCCTCACCTGAAATTTCATGTAAAAGGGAAACCCTATGGTTTGGTAGACCCAACATGACTTATTATCTCTCACCAAGGTGATTAATCTTGAAGGAGAAGATAAAATGGTATAATATCCACTCTCAATTATTTAAGAAATGCAAGATATGTTAGAGAAGCTTATCAAAGACATACATAGCTAGGTCAAAACTCTCAGGTCATAGTTTAAGAGATCTTCCCCTCTTGGATTAATTGGGCATGTTAAGGACACCATCCTATAACTTTTATCCACTCTAGGAAAGGTGTTAGGTACTATGGAGGATATTTGGGTGCTCATCTAATGAACCTAGGATTATATAGAGTGGGTCACTATATTTGATGGGAAGTGTTATAAGTTGATATTTGTGATTAATAAAGGCATATTCACATAGCTCAAATTGATGCCCATTTTAGATTTGGGTTTATATTAAACCTATGTTAGGACCATGAAGAATACAATAGAGGAGTGTCTTTTCTTATCTCAATCAGTTATGGGACCCCTCGAAGATGTAAAAAAGAAGATATTAGCTTATTTCAAAGAAGTCAATATCTCAATTTTGTTCCATCTAGATAACACTCTTCTAGATAGGGGTGAATTTAGGGTCCACTTGGGTCAATTTTACCAGGTCATGAAGGAAAAAGTGTCTAAAGAGAACCAAGAGGGAGCTCAGTTGGTTCTCTATCTTTCAATACAATCTATAGCCAGTTTTAACCAAGTGTTAAAATTCTAAGTGCTAATGAAAGCTCCCCTCAGAGTGTACCAAAGACTAGAAACCCTAGCCTAGATGATCTTTAGAGAGGCCCTAATGAACCTCAATAAGATAGATTGAGATTTTGACCTCTTGGTATCTATTTTGTAAGATAGGGAGGCAAAGTCAAAGTAGTTAGGATCCAACTCTTCCAATCCACCCCCACATATCAGTTAAGTGGTCCCTTTGGAATATTTTATGGCATGCTTAAGGGGATTTTACCTATTTTGTAATTATATGGTTTTAAACACCATGAGTGGCCATCATGTACCTAGATGATAATCCCATGTTACTTGGGGGTGAGTCCCATCCTTATCTATAAAAGTGCAATCATGTTGTATTTTGAGGGTCGATAATTTTTAGCACAAAAGTGCTATCAAAATCAAGCTAGGATTTAACCTATGGTTTAATTCATCCCATTTTTAATTTTAAAATGTTTCCCAAGATATATATTTTTAATATAATTAGTTATATTAATGAATGTTATTTTAGCTATTTTAAGCAACACATGTTTTGTTTATTAAAGCATCTATCATTTCAATTTTAAGTGAATATTAGTGCTTAGATAATTGTTATATGAATTTGTTACTTTAAGAATGAAATTATTATGATGGTCCTTCCTTTCATTAACTCTTTGCAAACTCCTCTCATTTTATCCACAATATTGATAACTAGTATGCTAACCTACAAGTTATTTTGAAATTTTTTGTGTGATTTACTATAGACTTATAATATTTCCATTTAGTGAAGATTTGTAAATTTAGAATTCTTAAGTTACTTCCCTAGACTCTTCCCATTATGTAACATTAGAGTTAAATACTTTAGTGAGATTTAGTACATAATGGTATGTTTATGGCAGATGTGCTCAACTCAATTGCTAAAGCATTAATTTCACTTGGTTCTAGAAACTTTCTTTACTACCTTACCCTTCCCTCATTTTGAATTTTTTGTGGAAATTGAAATATATTTTCCCTTTTATTTAAACATTTTGGATAAAATTACCTAAATACAAATAATATATTCAAATAATTCACTCATTCATTCTCAGTTATCAATATTGAACCACTGATGGTGACATTATATCTCTAAGAGATTATTCCACATAAGATACATTATGGAGATAAATATATATAGGCATGCCTTGGGATGATTTCAAATTAGTCATAAAATATATGGAAAAAGTACAATAGTGTTCCCCACTATTCTCTTTAAAATTTCCCAATCTCATGAACATTTTTGGATATATATCTTAAACCAAACAATAGCTAATTTCTCTAAAAAAACCCCAAAATTGTAATCCATTAATCATCTTAGACTAAAATAATTTACAAATAATTTGAGAAGTGGGTTGTAAATATTACTCATACATTAGTAATCTAGAACATCATGGAATATGTTCAGTAGAGAAATCTATCAATGGACATTCAAATTTTCAAAACCTAATTATCACCCCATTAGGTGTTGTACCTATGGATAACATCACTCCCTCTACCTTTCCTATTTTTAAATAAATGAAAAGAGAGGATCGCAATACATTTTTTTTCAAATTTGACATCTTAGTTCATATTTATGATTATAATTAGGATATCCTATGGTTTAAAATATTTATGGCCAATCTTAAATATGTATCCCTCAATTGGTTCATGTAATTATGGAATGATACAATCACTATTTAGAAGGACATGAAGTAAATATTCCTTTACAAGTACCAAGAGTATTGTAAATGAAAATGTTCCATGGGAGATGACATTTTAAAATGTCACAAAAAATAATCTAGTGGAGGAAATATTCTGGTTTAGCCTGCAAAACTCTACATAGAGAAAGTTGGATTAAGAGTCTCTTAAATTAATTATTTTTAGAGTTACAAGAAAATAATTCCTATAATTCCTAGATATCATGTGTGTTAGATATGAGTTATAAATTTTATTTTATGATATCATCTAAATATTCATAAATTACTCAATATCAATGATGAATAAGATCCACTATAATAGAGCCTTATGGCCATCATACAAATCTTCCAATGGAGTATTACATGTAAAAATTATAAACCTAATGCATGATATGAATCAAGATATTATCAACCATGTGGATAAATATATAAATACATTTCACATACAAATAATGTAATGTGAATCAAAAAAATCTTTAACAATATATTGTCCTAAGTATCATAGGAAGTAAGATAAATTTAGATGTCAAGCTACTTGTGTAAAGGTTGAAAAGTATAAAATAGTAGAATCCAATAATAATTTAACTTCACTCAAATAGAGGTGATGAGGATAAAGTATTTTATGTGTCATAATGGATTCCATAGTAATAAATATAGTAGATTATAGGTATGCCACATGACCATTTATTAATTTATGATTTGAAAATAAAATCTACATTTCTCTTCCTAAAAAATGATATATACAAACTCAATATAACCCAATGCCCCAAATTCCACCTAAAATTATAATTTTACTTAGTAATATAGTTACCCTAAATGTAATTGACATCAAAACCAAGTCCAAACATGGCAACTATAACCAAAAAATATACCATGTAAATAAACTCCCAATCGATGAAAATAATCATGGAATGGAAATCAATCATGTCCTCATGAAAACACTAGTTTACAACAACAACCATAATAACATTGAAAATATTTATTTATTGAAAAATAAAACTAACCACCTTCTCATACACCATATTTACCATCCCAACATGTAACTAATCCAAATAATAAACTAGCTCAGTTGGTATCTAATTAAAAATGGTGGCATACCTTACCACTCGATGGAGTTGAAGGATGTTATACTTCATTCATGAAAAGTTATTCATAATCACATCACACCCATAATAATGAAACTCTTAAGGAGGTTAATTGAGATCAAAAATGGCCTAGTACTACCATCTAATAATGAACTTATCCCTAAACCAAGTATTGACTAACCCTCCTTTTCCTCAACATATCGATCACAAAATGGATAAACCTCAACCTAATTTTGACTTTATAGGGAAAATAAAAATAATTATGTTTATATACCTTTGATTCAAGACATTAAATACATGCCAATATATGCTAATATTTTATAGGATATATTATTATGGTAACCTAGTCATAAGATGAAATATCCTTAAAGTGTTTACATAGTGGGAAATATTGTTGATATTATGCTATCAAATGTTGTTTTTTATAAATATTTTAATCTAAGAATCTGAATTATATATGTACATGTAAGAATTATCCTCATATAGAACATTATAATTTAACTATAGGCCACTATGAATTTTATGACTAAAGAGGACATGGAACAACTCAAGTTATAGGGCCTTCACCAAAACCCAAGTTTCCTTCAAATGATGGATGGATCCACTATGTGACTTGAAGGGGTGATTGAATACCTTGTTATATTTATAATTTATAGGAATACCCATATGATTTTATTATCAAATGTTCCTAGAAAACCCATCAAAACTTGTTAATGTGTGTTTTTATGCAGAGTAGGATACAGGTTCAAAACATAGACAAAATTGTAGAGCAAATCAAGTATTCATTCAGTTCAAAATTACACATTTATCTAAAGAAACACAAACTTAAATTATATAGAACATTCATTACTATCACGTAACTAAAAAAAATCATAAAAATATAGTATATACTACACACATAACTAATACTTAAATACATTATAAAAAACCATCATCTGATCTCTATATTTCATAACTCTTTTACCTTACAATTGATCACTATATATAGACCTTAAAAAAATTTGGTGCTTCATATTCTACCTATGAGTATTTTAAAATTATAAAATATTTTAGAATACATATATAATATTAATACATATAAAATGATATACGTTATACATCCCCCACTTGTTGTGCATCTATACTCTATAATTTTTCAATCTTATTCTATTACTAACACTTTCCCAAACTTAAACAGTTTTGTCACCCCAAGACAAATTCATAGGAAGTGTTCCTAATGATGAAACTAGTGGATTTTCATATTTTGAGTGGTTGGGAATTTAAAATTCCTTTTAGTAATTACTTTAAGATGATATTTACTAATTTTCACCTTTTTCACTACTTATCTACCCTTTTGGGATTTGAAATGTGTAGCATACCAATCTACTACCCTTACAGATTTAACATATATTTTCATAACTAAGAGGCTTACCTTTTGAGTTTCAAACCATCATATCCCTAATAATCCTTAAGTCCTTCCCTAATTCAAAACTTCAAAAATGTTTAAAATTTATACATTATAGTACTTAGAGAGAATGTGGAGCCATATATTGTATTATTAGAATTGGTAGAGGCTATGAAGTTGATTCTACTATAATTTTTGTTGATGAATTCAAACCTAAATTAATGTGTTTTTAGAGGCATGTGATGTAATTGAGTGGCTTAATTCACAACTTTGATGTCTTTTATTTTTTGTAAATCTTGTTAGAGTCAGTTTGGAAGCCTTGTTTCCCTTATTACTATTTTTTTTGATGACATGGTCACATATTTGGATAAATTAAATGAACATTAATTGTCATGAATTATCAATGTCATCATCACTTCATCTAATCAAAAACATTTAGGGAATGTAATGAGTCACTCTACATAATATCATCATATATGGTGTTAAAGAGATAAGACTCTTTGTTGTGGTGTTGTGGCTTGGTCTATGGTAAAAATATTGGTGTTTATTGTATTGATAAAATCAAATAGATTAAGGTCATTATATTGTGTTTTCCTTATTATAAGGCTAATACCCATTTGTTATTTCTATGTGTCTTTAAATCGAATCAAAAGTTATGATCGATCCATATATACTATTTGATAAGCCCTCAATAGATGAATGTAACCTAAATTAATGCTACTAGAAATTATGCTCTTAGATGAATGATTTAGGCTTAAATATTAGATGGATTTTGTTCACAATAGATATTAATAGTGGTTTTCTTTGTATTCCCTTCCTTATATAAGTTTTTTTCACTCCACTAATCTAATGTTTTAAATTAAATTGTGCTAAGCTATCTTCATGTAATTATGATTTTGGTTTTAGTGTTATCATTTGTTATGATTTGACCTTGATGCTTCACTAGATACGTTAAGTATTTTATCTTATGACATTATTTTATGTGGTGTACCATATTTTATTCTTTAATAAATTTACTTTATCACACATTAATTGAGTTTGACACACTGATATAGTTTGGGAAAGATGCAATATTTGGATTGATTTGTAATTAACCATTTTAGGATAGACTAGTTTTTACCTATCCTATATACTCCTTTTATCTACATTTATTTCTCAAACTTAGTTTAATGACCTTGTGTTAATCTCATGTTAACTTCTATTTGCATTGTTCCTTCATCATTTTTCTGGTTTCCTTTGATACTCCATAATTTTGAATTTTTACACTATAAAAACCTATGCTACAAACCTAAAAATTGAAAATAAAATAAAAAAAGAAATAAAATATCTAACTACCTAGTGATACTTAACACCCATTTCATTTTTAGAATGAGATTAATAGAGATCATTGGTAGTAAGGCTTAAGCCTACAGGCATTTACATAGCCAAGAAGATTAGTTCATTTAAGGTCACTTAATAATATTATTCCTTGCTATGGTACTTGATGGATGGTATATGGTCATATTAAACAAATGTGTAGTTTACCTATATGTGCCTAAAATTTACTATAAAAATAATACCCTTTACTATAGATAATACTCCTTAGGTCATAAATTGTGATCATGTCATGATTTTTTACTCTAATTATTTATTTATTGTGTCTAAATCACTCTTTTCCTTATTTACCCCATATGATTTAGATCCAACAACCTTTCCCTAAGTGAATCTTGATTTCCTATCCACATTATCAATGTCATTTGTAGAATTGGAACTATATATTCCATATGAATAACTAAATCTATTCCATAAACCAATTAGAAAAGAGTGAATCCTATCAAATGCTTATAAATAGTATTTTATTCCCTTAGGATAGGAAAAAAATTATCATCCCAATCATCTTTCTACATATTTCATATTTTTGTAATAATATTCTGAAGTACTTTTTTAGATTCTTCTATTTGTCTATTGGATTGAGGATGATATGTTGTGATTTTATGGTGTGAGATCATTAATTATTCCATTAAATTATTGATAGTATTATCAAGGAAGTGTGTTCTTGTATTAATGACCAACTTCACCATACATCCAAACCTGGTTATGATGTTTTCATAAATAAACTTGGTTGCATCTCTTACACTGTAGGTTAGTGTCACAACAAATTATACCCATTAGGTGAATTAATCCATCATAATAATTATATAACTAGCATCAATAAATTTTATTGGAAGATTAATAAGTCCTAAAAATTCAATTTCCCATGGCTAAATGATTGTATTTCTAATATTGCATCCAATTTAGCCTTTCTAATATTTGACAAATATCATAATTATTTGTGAATATATGTGAATAAAAGAACAACTTATGCCACCACACGCCACTTTATAATATCTTACTCATAATTAATTCACCTATGAAATGTCCCCCTACAATTCCCTAGTGTGATTATTCTAAATATTACAGTCTCTCATGCTCCAAGGCTAGTTTATGTAGCACATCATCCTTACCCATTTTGTATAGAAAGACATTGATAATAATGGAAGGTATTTTTCATGTGATTGGATAATTTTTATATTTTTCAATATAGTGTGTAATAAAAACTCTTTATTCCAATAAAATGGCTATGTCCTCTATATTATTTGAATCATAGAGACTCTAAATAAGTGCACATCTGGTGACTCATATTTCAATTATTTCAAATCTTCACTATTCCTTATTTAGCTAAGATGATATGGTCTCACATTTTCTCTTCCTAGGTTCACTTTGATCTTAAACTAAAATTCCAAGAATAACACTAACCACTTAGATATTCTTCTAGTTAGCATAGGCTTAATCACTAGGTAGTGTAGATCTTAGTGATCTATAAATAAATAAAATGGTTTTTCTAAGATACAGTTCTTGAATTTATTAAGTGAAAATACCATATCTATGTCCTCTCTCTCTATTGGATTGTAATTTTTATTTGTTTTAGACAACATCTTGATTATGAAGTGAATGGGGTGATCTAAACCTTTTTCTCCTGGCTGAGTGAATAAAGCCCTACAATAGTTTTTAAAGTGTCTACATGCACATGAAATGGCTTACTATAATTAGGTAACACCAATATGGGTACTATTAACAACCTTTGTTTCAATCCAAAAAATATTCTAGACACTCATTTATCCACTCAAAATTTGTATGTTTGTTTAGTAATCTCTCTATTGATGTAGATATAGCTATATACTCTTTGATAAACTTATGATAATACCTTGTATGCTTGAGGAAGGATATCACTTTGGTAGAGCTTTTATTATTTTTCATACTCACAATGATCATGATTTTAGCTTGATCAATTAAAATAAAGTTGATACACACTATGTAACTGAAGAAAACACCAAATAATGTAGATAATAGACACTTTTTCAAATTTGAATTCATGCAAGATCTTAAAATCATTATAAAATGAGACTCATATTGTATAGTGTTATTTAAATATATAAAATAAAATCCAATCATCAAGATATACTTATATAAAATCATGGATGAAATATTTTAATGTGGTTACCACAACCTTAGAAAAAATACTAGGATCATTATTTAGACTAAATGACATTACATTGTATGTGATTAATCCCCATTCCATTATAAGGGTAATTTTATCCTAATATTTGGCTACAATTAGTATCTAGTGATAGCCATTGAATCTATCTATGAAGGAATAAAATTTGTGCCCTTTGATTGACACCAAAAATTAGTCTATAAATGGAATTTGAAATGGGTCATGAACTTAGGCATTATTTAATACCTTGATGTCTCCACATACTCTAATATCTACTATTTTTTTAGGTTTCATCACCATTGCACTTACTCATATTTCCTTACCTATAGGATAAATAATCCCTACTCTTACATGTAGTCAATTTCAAACTTCACTTTAAGATTAATATTGGGATTTTACTTGTATGGGTACTTTTTAATGGGTTGTGCACACTCCTTAATATATATGTATGCATCTCTCCCAATTAAACACCTTTGAATTCTAAAAATTTCATTGGGAACACATCTAGATAGTATTGCAACAATTGCAAACCTTCTGATATTTCTTTTTATCTCTGATGCTCACCTAAAGTTTCAGGTTTTTGTGCATACTTCGTACAAATTTTCCCTACCAATTTATTTATTGGTTATTGATATATATTATTAGAACCACTTGGTATATAGTATTTTAGTGTCCTCTTCCCTTCTTTTTCCTGAATGCTTTAATTTGATGGCTACATATATTTATTTTGATCTATGATTTTGGATTTTAATTCCTCTACTTCTTTCTAAGGGTCAAAGAAACCCTTCAATTCTAATTCCTCATCACTATAAATAGATTTTGTCTATTCTATGTCATCCATAATTTTATTATAGGGTTTCACCAAATCCTATTCTTTATGATTATTGACAATGTAATTTTTAATAACTATATTCAAATATCTAGCAACTTCTTCTTATAAAGAAGAGTTCATCATAGTGATTATATAATCTAATCTTCCAAGACATAAAATGTCTTTAAATTCTAAAGATCATTCTACACCAAGGGCTTATCATCCTTAAAGACAAAGGTTTGAGTAAAATCCTATTGAACTTATGGCTAATTTTTAGTTTCATGCATGTGTTCTTGGTGCATGTTCTAAGCTGTTGGAAGAGCTTATATAGTATACATGAATATATGTACATAATATCTAGTTTATACACCTATAAAGACCGTACATTGACACATTTATGAATATGCATTTTAGGCCATTTATTTATAGGAAAAATGGCCATTGACTCATGATCATAGGTGTTGTTTGAAATTGAGCTCATAAATATATGTAAGCATATTTATATTGTAAATGATTTAACTTGTATAATACCCACCATGTCATGAAAACACCCTTTAAAGCATAATTCAGTGTATTGACTTGTTGATCTACATTTAGAACATGTTTTTATTAGTAATATGATTATCATTGATGTCAAAAGGGAGATTATTGGAAATATGGATGTCATTAATGTTTAGGGATGAGTATGGTGATTAAGGATGTGCAAGGGATCCTATCATAGGTCAAGTATGATTGGAATTCTTATGTGCATGAGTGGAATTCATCTAGTTCTTCATTTTTTTCATCTAGACATTTTGGGTCTATGACAGGAAAATTTGAATAGGCAGTTTGTTGATGTCACCATTAACACATGTGAATGAGTCTAGGGGAGTTGCTCATATGGTTATGATCACATTAGTCCTTAGTTGTTATGTACCATATTTGAAGTCATGTGATGAAGTGCGATAGAAGATATGAGGATGCAAAGTTGGATACTTAGAAAGAATTCACTAAATTTTTGTACTTGGCCAAATTTGCAAAAGGGTTCAAGAAAATCCAAGTAATCATGTTAATGAGGTTATAATTTGCACACATGGAGGTGTCAAGATAAAATATTCATATGGATTTATTCATTTTTATTCCTAGTTTCTATGCACTAAATCTTGGGTCACATGATTTATCATGACAAAAGATATACATGTGAAAATTTGGGATCCTAGGCATTTTGATAGTCTTTTCCCACACTAAAACAAATTTTTAGGTTAAAATAAAAGTTGAGAAGGCATTTTTATGATGGTATACCTTGCATGTATGAAGGTTTTAGGAGCAAATGGATAAATGGATGGAATTTCCTATGTGAGAGGATATTATGAGATAAAATTTAGGTCATGTAATTAAGCACAACAAAAGTTATGCAAGAAAAAAGTTGTCCTTCTAGGAAGTTCTAATCAGAGTTTGCTTTGTGGCAAAAGAATCTAAGTGAGTAGATTGATGGCATTATTTCTCACATGTACAAAGGTTCTAGAAACAAATGAGCATATGGGTTTGTTAAATATTATGCCTAGTTTATGTGGTCCAAATTTTAGAATAGGTAGTTGATCAAGGCTAAATATAAATCTATCCAAATTTGACCTTGTATGCATATTGAAATGGTCCCCATACTTAGTCAAATCTGCACAAGGTAAAGTTTGAGTAAATATCGAAGAGATAGATAGAGTGAATTTACTCCAAGATGTTAGGATGTAGAAATATGAGGACAGGTGATTAAATTTTAATAGTAACCAAAGATAAAAATAAATCTTATCAAAAAATATAATGGAGAACATGTTATCATGCAATGAATATCTAACAGAGTGAGTGGACTCAATGGGATCAAGTACTTGATGTTTAACATTAGATAGAGGTAAAGTTATTAAAACTTTGAGGATATAATGGCATGTAGGATCTAGGATCAAAAGATACAATGGATGTATTTTAAATTTGGAATATTAAAACCCATAAGCATATAAGGATCTAATAGAGTGTGTGAGCCTGTCATAACTTGATCTAATGGATGTATTTTAAATTTGAGCAAATTTAATGAGGATCATTGGATCATGGAGTGAAACTTAATATCAATGATAAATATTTAAAGATATTTTCATCTTAATGGTCAAGTAGTGGAACATGTAGGAACATTTAGTTAATCCATAAATTATGATATAGATAAGAAAATCGATTGTGATGATCAATAAAATCTATGTAATAATGCATGTGCATTAAAAATAGAGCCCATTATATGATAAAAATAGTAATGAGACCAAGAATCACTATGGTGGAGCATGAGTTTAAGATGAGGGAAAATTATTGTTCAATAAAGATGAATCAAGTCTAAAATTAGCATGATGTGTTAGTAAACAAGTGTGAACATAGAGAAGATACATAACCATAGATCTAATGCTTATATATATATATATATATATATATATATATATATATATGTCTAGAATATAGTAAATGTTGTTGGAGTTATTGTTATTACTTATTAATAGAGTCAAATTGAGAAAGAGAGAGGTAGAGAGTGAGATATTGATGAAGAGTGTCAAATAGAAAAATATAGAGATAGAGGGGTAGAGAGGAAGAGAAGAAAAGAGAGAGATGTGTAGAGCATAAGCAGTTACATACTAGACCTATAACAAATAAATTAATTGGATTCATTTATGAATCAAAATTGTAATATGGAGTTATAGCTCCATATTTTGGATATAGATCTAATTGGTGGGCACCATCAGATAAGTTGAGTTGGTGCTTAGTTAGGGAGTCAGTGCTTCCTTAGAGTAGGTGTTCTCAAATTAGGGGACTAGTGTCTCCTTAGGGTTAGTGCCCTTAAATATTATAACTAGTGAGGTTCTTGATTATGAGGTTAGATTATAATAGTGGATTCTATCAACTATTCTCATGATGGTTTTTCCCATATTGGGTTTTCCATGGTATATCTCGTGTTATGCATATTATGTGTGTGATCTTTGCCTATATGTTTTAATCTACATTAAAGGGATTAAAAATGACTAATTTAATCAATCCACTAATTCACCATCCACCCTTAGTATATAGTTGTGTTGTAACATTTGGTATCATAGCCTTGGTTCCTAAGAAGAAGCTTAATTAGCTCAGGTAAATCTTGGATGGTGAACATAAATGGATAGTCAAGAAGCATCTTCCTTAAACAAATCACCTCTTTTTGATGCATCAAACTATGCATTTTGGAGGATTATATTAGAAGAATATTTATCTTCATTAGGGTTTGATGTATGGATGTC
This sequence comes from Torreya grandis, assembly GCA_037957365.1. Classification (NCBI taxonomy): domain Eukaryota; kingdom Viridiplantae; phylum Streptophyta; class Pinopsida; order Cupressales; family Taxaceae; genus Torreya; species Torreya grandis. The sequence continues at coordinate 683,160 of JARHVA010003361.1, forward strand.
TATTGTAAATGGATGCAGAGCCCCTAATACAACTCCTACTGATAAAGCTACCAAGAAAGCATATGAGAGCAATGACAAGGCTAAGAATGCTATTTTATGTGGATTGTCTACTTCAAAGTTTGTTAAAGTGATGCATTATCAAAATACACAAGATATCTAGAGAAAATTAAAGATCATATATGAAGGTGATGAAAATTTAAAATAGGCCAAGCTACAAAGATTACAAGGTAGGTTTTAAATCCTTAATATGAATGAAGAAGAGAAAATTGTAGACTACCTCCTCATAGTAGATGAAATAGTAAATGAAATCATAAGCCTTTGAGAAGAGATGAAATAATCAATCATTTTTAAAAAAGTCCTAAGATCTCTGCCATCCAAATATGAATCTAAAATATTTACAATAAAGGAGGCAAGGGATCTAGATAAACTCGCCATTGATGAGTTATATGGAACCTTCAATACCTATGAGATGAGAATGGGAGAAGCATATACATTTAAGAGATAGGTTTCATTCAAATCTTCCAAAATAGTAAAGGAAAAACCACCTAAATCTAGATCTAAAGAGATTGATGAAGAAGAAGCCAACTTTGTTAGAAGATTAAAAGGATGGTCTACAAAGTACAAAGGTAAATTACCCTTTAAATGCTTTAACTATGTTAAAGTAGGAAATTTTACTGCTAAAATCCCTTATAACAAAAAGGATAAATTTGAGCAAGAAGAGGATAGTAAAAATATGAAACCCCACTATTCCAAGAAGATGAACTTTTTCAAAAATAAGAAAGGCTTATACACAAAATAAGATAGTGATTCATTGGATGATTTTGATAGTTATGATGATGATCATGACTGTGCCTTTGTGGCTAGGGAAAAGGATGTCGTATTCATTACATTAAGATCAACTTATGTGGATCAAGAAGAAGTTGAAGATTCAGATGAAGAATAAGAATGGGAAGTGGATCTAAAGTGTAAATTCATCTATGCTCTAGAAAAAATTGACAAGCTAAGAAAAGAGAACTCAAAATAGAAGAATCTTGGACAAAAGGAGATTGTAAAAATTTCCAAAAGTCTTGAAAATATTATTAGACGGTGGTTATCCCAAAGACACAAGCTAAAGAGGCCAAAATAATAAAATATTTAGTTAAACTTGAACTACAATCTAAATCTGATGAGTGCCTGAATTTTAAAGTAGAAATAATGGCTTTGAGAAAGGAACTTGTTAAAGTTAAAGGAAAAATAGACAAATTTTGAAGCTGATAGGAGGATTAGCCATTCTTGATGAACTGATCAACTCTCAAATTGTAGAGAAAATTGTAGACTACCTCCTCATAGTAGATGAAGTAGTAAATGAAATCATAAGCCTTTGAGAGGAGATGAAATAATCAATCATTTTTTTAAAAGTCCTAAGATCTCTACCATCCAAATATGAATCTAAAATATTTACAATAAAGGAAGCAAGGGATCTAGATAAACTCACCATTTATGAGTTATATGGAACCTTCACTACCTATGAGATGAGAATGGGAGAAGCATATACATTTAAGAGATAGGTTTCATTCAAATCTTCCAAAATAGTAAAGGCAAAACCACCTACATCTAGATCCAAAGAGATTGATGAAGAAGAAGCCAACTTTTTTAGAATATTAAAAGGATGGTCTACAAAGTACAAAGGTAAATTACCCTTTAAATGCTTTAACTATGTTAAAGTAGGGAATTTTACTGCTAAAATCCCTTATAACAAAAAGGATAAATTTGAGCAAGAAGAGGATAGTAAAAATATGAAACCCCACTATTCTAAGAAGATGAACTTTTTCAAAAATAAGAAAGGCTTGTACACAAAAGAAGATAGTGATTCATTAGATGATTTTGATAGTTATGATGATGATTATGACTGTGCCTTTGTGGCTAGGGAAAAGGATGTCGTATCCATGACATTAAGATCAACTTATGTGGATCAAGAAGAAGTTGAAGACTCAGATGAAGAATAAGAAGGGGAAGTGGATCTAAAGTGTAAATTCATCTATGCTCTAGAAGAAATTTACAAGCTAAGAAAAGAGAACTCAAAATAGAAGAATCTTGGACAAAAGGAGATTGTAAAAATGTCCAAAAGTCTTGAAAATATTATTAGATGGTGGTTATCCCAAAGACACAAGTTGAAGAGGCCAAAATAATAAAATATTTAGTTAAACTTGAACTACAATCTAAATCTGATGAGTGCTTGAATTTTGAAGTAGAAATAATGGCTTTGAGAAAGGAACTTGTTAGAGTTAAAGGAAAAATAGACAAATTCTGAAGCTGATAGGAGGATTAGCCATTCTTGATGAACTGATCAACTCTCAAATTGTAGAGAAAATTGTGGACTACCTCCTCATAGTAGATGAAATAGTAAATGAAATCATAATCCTTTGAGAAGAGATGAAATAATCAATCATTTTTAAAAAAGTCCTAAGATCTCTGCCATCCAAATATGAATCTAAAATATTTACAATAAAGGAAGCAAGGGATTTGGATAAACTCACCATTTATGAGTTATATGGAACCTTCACTACCTATGAGATGAGAATGGGAGAAGCATATACATTTAAGAGATAGGTTTCATTCAAATCTTCCAAAATAGTAAAGGCAAAACCACCTACATCTAGATCTAAAGAGATTGATGAAGAAGAAGCCAACTTTGTTAGAAGATTAAAAGGATGGTCTACAAAGTACAAAGGTAAATTACCCTTTAAATGCTTTAACTATGTTAAATTAGGAAATTTTACTGCTAAAATCACTTATAACAAAAAGGATAAATTTGAGCAAGAAGAGGATAGTAAAAATATGAAACCCCACTATTCCAAGAAGATGAACTTTTTCAAAAATAAGAAAGGCTTGTACACAAAAGAAGATAGTGATTCATTGGATGATTTTGATAGTTATGATGATGATCATGATTGTGCCTTTGTGGCTATGGAAAAGGATGTCGTATTCATGACATTAAGATCAATTTATGTGGATCAAGAAGAAGTTGAAGATTCAAATGAAGAATAAGAAGGGGAAGTGGATCTAAAGTGTAAATTCATCTATGCTCTAGAAAAAATTTACAAGCTAAGAAAAGAGAACTCAAAATAGAAGAATCTTGGACAAAAGGAGATTGTAAAAATGTCCAAAAGTCTTGAAAATATTATTAGATGGTGGTTATCCCAAAGACACAAGTTGAAGAGGCCAAAATAATAAAATATTTAGTTAAACTTGAACTACAATCTAAATTTGATGAGTGCTAAAATTTTGAAGTAGAAATAATGGCTTTGAGAAAGGAACTTGTTAAAGTTAAAGGAAAAATAGACAAATTCTGAAGCTGATAGGAGGATTAGCCATTCTTGATGAACTGATCAACTCTCAAATTGTAGAGAAAATTGTAGACTACCTCCTCATAGTAGATGAAATAGTAAATGAAATCATAAGCCTTTGAGAAGAGATGAAATAATCAATTTTTTTTAAAAAGTCCTAAGATCTCTGCCATCGAAATATGAATCTAAAATATTTACAATAAAGGAAGCAAGGGATCTGGATAAACTCGCCATTTATGAGTTATATGGAACCTTCACTACATATGAGATGAGAATGGGAGAAACATATACGTTTAAGAGATAGGTTTCATTCAAATCTTCCAAAATAGTAAAGGTGAAACCACCTACATCTAGATCTAAAGAGATTGATGAAGAAGAAGCCAACTTTGTTATAAGATTAAAAGGATGGTCTAGAAAGTACAAAGGTAAATTACCCTTTAAATGATTTAACTATGTTAAAGTAGGAAATTTTATTGCTAAAATCCCTTATAACAAAAAGGATAAATTTGAGCAAGAAGAGGATAGTAAAAATATGAAACCCCACTATTCCAATAAGATGAACTTTTTCAAAAATAAGAAAGGCTTGTACACAAAAGAAGATAGTGATTCATTGGATGATTTTGATAGTTATGATGATGATCATGACTATGCCTTTGTGGCTAGGGAAAAGCATGTCGTATTCATGACATTAAGATCAACTTATGTGGATCAAGAAGAAGTTAAAGATTCAGATGAAGAATAAGAAGGGGAAGTGGATCTAAAGTGTAAATTAATCTATGCTCTAGAAGAAATTGACAAGCTAAGAAAAGAGAACTCAAAATAGAAGAATCTTGGACAAAAGGAGATTGTAAAAATGTCCAAAAGTCTTGAAAATATTATTAGATGGTGGTTATCCCAAAGACACAAGTTGAAGAGGCCAAAATAATAAAATATTTAGTTAAACTTGAACTACAATCTAAATCTGATGAGTGCTTGAATTTTGAAGTAGAAATAATGGCTTTGAGAAAGTATCTTGTTAAAGTTAAAGGAAAAATAGACAAATTCTGAAGCTGATAGGAGGATTAGCCATTCTTGATGAATTGATCAACTCTCAAAGACTTCAAAAGAGATATCTAGTCTTGGTTATGAAAAGGAAAAAGTCCCATAACCACTACATATAATAACCTATACGATAATTTCAAAGTAGGAGAATCAAAAGCAAATAAAGTTGAAGGAGAAAAGAAGCCTAAAGAAAGGAAGAAAAGAAATGAGAAAATCTCTACAAACTCAAGAAAGATGTAGAACATAAAGTTAGCTGATGTTGATGGTTACACAAAAGTGAGAGACTTGAAGAAGCTAGAGTTTAGAAGAGTTCCTCATCCTACATAAAGAAAAGATATGACCAGGTATTCCTTATCTTTATATGGTTATTGTTATACATATAAGCAGAAGTTCATTTGATCCCTTATTAGATATACATGTAATATGTTATAATTGTAATAATTTTGGTCACATAGCTAAATAATGTAGAACAAACTTTGTAAGACTAAAGATACAAAAAAGTAACATGCCTCCCATTGTGAATAATGGTTCACAAATCTTTGAAAAAGGAAAAAATAAGACAAATAAGAAACCCAAGGATGCATGGAAAATGAAAGATCAATATATGATTTCTCAAACTACACTCCATGCCAAGGAGTAAAATTTGTGTGTAATATACAATGGTTTCTCAAAACATATGACTAGTGATAAGAGCAAGTTCATCAAACTGAGCAAATTTAAGTAAAGATTTGTTAGCTTGGAAGACAACACTACAGTTAAGATCTACGGTAAAGGAACCTTTAACACAGAGGGAAAATTAGCTACACATAATGTCTTTTATTTTTAAGGATTAAAACATAATCTGCTAAGTGTCATCCAAATGTGTGCCAATGTATATAAGGTCACATTTAATATAGAATTTTTCAAGTTAATGAGATCTTGAAGACTAGTTGTAGGAGGAAAAAGAAATGAAAGAAATATCTATAATCTTATTGAAGTAAATGGTAATAGTTGCCTATTAGGAAAGATTGATGAGAGTTGGTTATGGCATAGAAGAATGGGCCATGTCAATTTTTACAACCTTGTAAAGGTGAGCTCAAATAAGTGTGTTATACACATGCCTAAGATAACCAAACATATAGACACTACTTTCAAGGAGTGTCAATAAGGCAAGTAGACAAGGGTTAGATTTCAAACAAAGGAGTATGCAACTAAAAAGCCTCTATAATTAGTTCATAATGATCTTTGTGGTCCTACTAATACAACAAGATAGAAAGGAGAGAGAAACTTCATGTTATTTGTATATGATTACTCAAGAATGACATGGGTTACCTTTTTTAAGGATAAGTATCAAGCATGTGAAAGATTAAAGATCATTAGAGACATGGTAGAGAATGAGATTGGACAAAAAAATAAAATGTTTAAGATCTAATAAAAGTGGAGAATTCACCTCAAATGAGTTCATAGAGTACTGTGAGAAGCATAGAATCAAAAGTCATTAATCTATAGTAAGGACTCCATAATAGAATGGAGTTGTTCAGAGAAAGAACATGACAATCAAGGAGATGGTTATAACCATGCTAAAAGAGGCCAAGTTACCAAATAGATACTTGAGAGAAGTAGTCCAAACAATAGTATATATCATGGATAGAGTTCAACTGATGGTAAATAGTGATAAAACTCCCTATGAACTATGGTATGGAAAACTTACCTCTATTAAGTATTTTAGAGTGATTGGTAGAAAATGCTACATTAGGAAAAAAGAGGACAAATTGGGAAGATTTTAATCAATATGTGATGAAGGAATATATCTTGGTTATTCCACCCAAAACAAAGCCTACATATGTTATGATAAAATGCCACCTAGTATTATAAAGATTATCAATCTCAAGGTTGAATGAGGCTTGAAACATGTTAAACCTAACAAATATATCTATGAAAAAGATTCAGAGTCTAAAGAATAAATAGATAATGAATAATCTAAGGAAGTAAATGAAAATTCACCTATAGCATTTGTTCAAAAGTATCATCCTATAGAGTAGATCATTGGTAATAAATATGAATGAGTTTAGACAAGGAGAAGAGTTACAATGAACAAATAGAAAGTAAGTTTTGCTATAATGTGTGAAAATAAGCCTAAAAGCTATGTTGAAACTATCAAGGATGAGAATTGGATAAAATCCATAGAAGAAGAATTGAGCCAAATTGAAAAGAACAAAACTTGGAAATTAGTTCCAAGACCTAAAAACAATAATGTAATAGGTACAAAATAGGTCTTTAGAAACAAGCTCAATGAGGATGGAATTGTCGTAATAAATAAGGCAAGATTGGTGTGCAAAGGATATGCATAAGTTGAGGGCATATATTTTGAGGAAACATTTTCTCTAGTTACTAGATTGGAATCCATAAGTATGTTCTATAATTCTCTATTTATAAGAAGTTCAAAGTATATAAAATGGATGTTCAGTCTGCTTTCTTAAATGAGAACCTAGATATAAGGCACCACCTTCTTTGTCCTATTTCCAAAAAAAAATACCTTCTTGGTCTTATTTCTTAAAAAATAAGGCACCATGAACATTCAAGACTTTTGGCCCATTATTTTATACACCACTACATACAAAATTTGATCTTCCATCCTAGTCAAATATATGCAATCTCTTCTTGACTCAGTCATTGGGGAGAAATAGGGGGATTTTTTAGTTGGTAGGCAAATCATCGATGACATTATCATAACCCATGAAGCTATGCACTCCATCACCAAATCTTCAAGATAGGGCATGCTACTCAAACTAGACATGTCAAAGGCTTATGATCAAGTTTCTTAGTTCTTTTTGATGAAAATTCTAGAAAATCTTGGGCCAAATCACAACACCTAAAAAATCACATGGAGCTATATTTCCACCCCTAAGTTCTCTATTATTATAAATGATGTCCTTCAAGGTTTCTTTCCTACCTCAAGAGGTTTAAGACAGGGATACCCCTCTCTCCATACCACTTCATCATCCTATATAAAGCTTTAGGGAGAATCTTGAGGTGAGCCTACAAATAGGGTCTGATAAAAAGTGTTTTGGTGGCTCAGAATACTGACCCTGTCCCTCACCAATATTTTTTTGATGACACTATCATACTAGGAGATGCTTTTGTTGAGGAAGCTAAACACTTCAAATGTATTCTTAAAAACTATGAAAAAGTGTCTAGTCAATGTATCAAATTTTAAAAGAGTTTCCTCTTCTTCATCAATACACCACCCTTTCAATATAGAATAATTACTAAATTCTAAACTTCCAAGTGGGAAAATTATCAGCTAATCACCTGGGTATCCCTCTCTTTACTAGAAAAATGGAATCCCAATTTTAGAACCCTCTAGTGGATTGAATTTAAAGGAAATTAGTGGGAAATAAAGGTCATCTCCTCACCCAAGAGGGGAAATACCATCTCCTCAAAGCTTCCATTTAGAGTATTCTTATTTACCTTATTTTAGTCTTTAAAATTCCATCCAATGTTGCTTCTAAAACTTAACAAATCCAAAAAAGCTTCTTATGGAGAGGCACTGAAGAAAGATTCAAATTCAATCTGGTTGCATGGTAAAAAGTATATCTCCCTAAAGCTAATGGAAGTCTCAGCCTGAGAAGCATAAAATGCCTTATTAGAAAAAATGGGTTGGTGCCTCATGAAGGAGAATGGTGAATAGATAAGAATCTTAAAGGATAAATACTAAAAGGAGTAGAAGAGGATGAATTCTTGTGGGAAGAAGGTCCTATTGATGGATCCACCTTTTATAAAGTGATAACTAGCTATAAAGATCTTCTTAAGAGGGGCATCCTTTGAAAAATTAGTAATGGTGAGAAAATTGATTTTTGGGAAGACATGGGCTAGGTGGTATGGATATCTCAAGCAAAGAAGGGGCTCTAAGTTAAAATATTACTAGGAAATCAAGGAAAGAATAAAGTGTTGGAAGTTCATCCCTAGTTAAGATATTACCTTGAAAGAATCCCAATCCATTCATAACCTTAATATGGCCTTAAATCACACTCATATTCCCTCTATATATAAGGAAGATCACTTTGTCTAGAGAGTAGAAGATAATGGCTCATACTCAGTGTCCTCAGGGCATGCCATTGAAATCAATTTGGAAAGTAATTGGGACCACTAGACAAATCTCTAGGTAAAGCACCTAACCCCCAAGGTCAATTTCTTCTTTTGGTTTATGGCACATAATATAATTTTGACTATAGAAAACTTAGCCAAAATGGAATTGATTGTCCCCAATAGATGTCTATCTATCAAAGTGTAGAAGATTTTACTCAACACTTTTTTTGGAATACCCACTCAGTCTAACTTTATTTAATTCACTTCTTAATCACCTCAAAATGTCATGGGTCAAACCTAACAATATCTTATTTCTCATTCTATAATGGAACCCCCCATGTAACATTCCTTCTCCAACCTTCCTTTGGCACCTCGCCCTTCTTCACTAGTTTTGGTGCATCTAGAAAATTTGTAATGATAGCCTTTTCCTCAATAAGAGGCATTACCTAAAGAGCATCTTCCCCTATCTCTACTAATCCATGTCCAAAAATTATAAGGACTTTCCTTCAAAATACAAAGACCTTACCCCCCTTGGCCTTGCTCATTCTAAAAAATTGGGATCTTCAATAGGTTATTTGTCTTTCCACCAAAGACTTAATCCACAAGCAAACCAAATGGAAGGCCCTTCTAGAAGGGTGGGTGAAATTAAACTTTGATGGGACCTCAAAAGGCAACCTGGGTCATATAAGAGGAGGAGGCATTATAATAAATTCTAAAGGGGAGATATTGGTTGCTTATGTAGGTCTTATGGGTAAGCAAACAAACCATCTTATTAAGGCTAAGGCAACCCTTTTGGGTATATATCTAAAATCAAGCATCAATAATAACAAGATCATTATAAAGGGTGATTCATTAAACATTATTAATGTCTTAGAAGGAAAAACCATACCCTCACACACTATCAAGGAGATCATTGATGACACGAGGCACATTTTAAAAATGATACCTTACTTCCAACTCATGCACACTTATAGGGAAGGAAATATGGTGGTTGACCTCCTTGCCAACATTGGAGTAATCTCCACCATTTAACAAACTATCATGATGTAGGAAGTGTCCCCCCTAAGGTGTATAACATCATCTATGCTGAAGGTACTTATGCAAGTTAAATTTATCATATCCTCACATGTGCAACCATTCAACTCAATGGGGTAAATCCTTATTCAATTGATCCACATTCATTTCAAAGCAAGGGGGATTGATTTTTTTATGCCTTTTATGGGCATTCCCTCCCATTTGAGCCCTAGTGGGTTTGGCTATATTTATAACTTTTAACTCCTGCACTCTAACTCTATGCTTCTCACACCCATTGATGGTAATAGATACTGCTTAGAATCCACATCATGTAAAGAGTTCCATGAGGAAGAGAAGGTCTAGAAGAAACTCAAGAAGGGGGGCCTTATAGAGTTTATGAAATACATTACTAAACACAATGCCATGGTTGCTATAGACTTCATCATGGCATGGACAAAATAGAAGGTTACCATGTGAGGCATCACCATAAATATCTTGGAATAATTCATTAGTGATGCCATGGGCATGTCTTACCTAGGAGCCAAGGATTTAAAAGACTAGTCAAAGAAGCAAGAATCCAGGGTTCTCTTGAGTTGACCTCCTAAATTACTAGCCTAAAGTCTACCTTTAAATCATGAGGTATATGACTATGGAAGGTAAGTATAATTTAATTTTTTCACACCATTTCCTACCCCTTAATCACTTCATTGGGTTTAAAACCAGTCCTCCATATTTCCTACTCAAGTCTCTAGAAAGTAATATTCTAATCCACCAAGTTAATGATACAAGCCCCATCTTCCATTAAGGTCTTATCCTCCTGCTTGTTAAACATGGTAATTTCCTTTTAGGCCAAAAGGTCCCCCCTAGGGGATCCTCTTACGAGGAGGACTCCTTAGTGGAGGACCCTACCAAGGGTTTCCACCTACCCTCTAAACACTCCCCCTAAAATAGTTTGTCCCAACCCCCCCTTATGACCTTCCTCTCAAATTGTTGTTTATTCCCAAGCCTGACCCATTGAAATTGGATCTCCTACAACTTAAACTTAGAAAGGTAAGGCCATATTGATAGAGGAATTATAAAAGAACAAACAATTATTTGAAAATTTTAATTCAAGGATTTAGTAGGTAGGGTTTGGCCTGGTAAAACTTATCCAAGAATGGAATGAACTTCACTAAGTGGCTAAGGTTACTATCCAAACATTTCTTAACTTTGCTTAGACCCCATAATCCCTTATTATGAAATCCCCAATGTCCTTAAATCCCCCTCAGGCTCTCCTAAGGGGGTCCCCCCTAGACAAACCCCTTTATAGGTTAAAGGAAGGAAGTGACTCATAATGATATTCCCTAGGGAAGTGGTTGAAGTCCTCAAGAACCATACTCATTCCGAGGTTTCAAAATACAAACCCATCATCTAGGTGAAGGACACTACGGTTGTTGAAGACACTTAGGAGGGACCTTCTTCCTAGATTAGTTTTAGTTTTTCATTTCTTATTCTCATTCTAAGTACTAATTTTTATGTTTTTATCTTTTTAGCTCTGATTAGCCTGTTAAAACTATTATAACTCACTCTCATGGTTTTAGGTCCCTATAAAACTTGGTGTTTACCCTATCAAATAAGAAAAGAATCCAGTGATGCATTCTATAACCAAACACATATCAATCAAGTATCACTTGTTAAGAGAAAAGGTTGTAGATCAAGAGGTCATAATGGAGTATGTGCCAACTTAGGATAGATTTGTAGACATATTCACCTAACCTCTTCCCAAGGAATAATTTGAGTATCTAAGATAAAAATTGGGTGTAATGGATTCTACATCACATCAATATAACCTAATGATAGGGTATTAGTCTAGGGGGAGAATCATAGAAGTTTTGTTAATCCCTATAAGAATAGATAAAGGCTACTCAGGGATGCATATTGTTTTAAAATTTCTAATGAGTTGATGGTTGTATATTCTTGGACAAAATCCTTTATCTGATAAATGGGGAGAAATTTTTGAATAAATAGTGAGAATTATTCCCTTTGCCATTGATCTCAAAGGGGGAGAAAAAGTGCAAATTATCTTTATAAATGTTTATCAAAGAAGTAGAGAATGTGTCCAAGTTGTGTTTTGGCAAGTCTGCCATTGCCTAAGGGGGAGAAATTTTGGTATGAATAATTTCAATTCAAGTTTATCAAAAGCCAATGCAAGAAATACTAGAGAAGGAGCATAGTATTAGAATATAAGAGCATCTAGATTGCCATCATTGATAAAGGGGAACATTGTGAGCAATATGATTGTCATTGATGTCAAAAGGAAGATTATTGGCATTATGGATGTCATTAATGTTCAAGGCTAAGTATGGTGATTTGAGGATGTGAAAGGGATCCTATTAGAAGTAAAGGATGATTGGAGTTCTTATGTGCATGAGTGGAATTCATCTAGTTCTTCATTTTGTTGATCTAAACATTTTAGGTCTATGATAGGAAATTCCAAATAGGTAGTTTGCTGATGTCACCAGTAACACATGTGGATGATTCTAGGGGAGTTGATCATATGGTTGTGATCACATTAATTTCTAGTTATTATGCACTAGATTTAAAGTCATGTGATAAAGCATGGTAGAAGATATGAGGATGCAAAGTTGTCTATTTATAAAGAATTCACTAAGTTTATATACTTAGCCAAATTTGTAAAAGGGTTCAAGTAGAGCCAAGTAAGCATGTTGATGAGGTTAGCATTCACACACAAGGAGGTGTCAAGATAAAATGATCATATGGTTTTTTTCATTTTTTTGCTTAGTTTCTATGCACTAAATCTCAAGTCATGTGATATAGTGTGATAAAAAATATGCATGTGAAAAGTTAGGCTCCCAAGCATTTTGAAAGTGTTTTCCCACACTTAGCCAAATTTACAAGTTGTAAGAAAAGCTGAGAATGCATTTTGATGATGTCATATCTTACACATTTAAAGGTTTTAGGGGTAGATGGATATATGGATGGAATCCCATATGTGAGAGTATCTTATGCACTAAAATTTAGGTCATGCAATAAGCACAATAAAAGTTATACAAGAACAAATTTGGCCTTCTAGGTAGTTCTAAGCATAGTTGGCTCTATGGTAGAAGAATCTAAGTGATCATATTAATGGTGTTATATCTTACATGTGTTAAGGTTTCAAGAATAAATGAGCATATGGGTTTGTTTATATTATTTCTAGATTATATTATCTAAATTTTAGAATAGGCAGTTGATCGAGGCTAAAGATATATCTATCCAAAGTTGACCTTCTAGGCATATTGAAAAGGTCCCCATACTTAGTCAAATTTACACAAGGTAAAGTTAGAACATTTCTCAAAGAGATAAATGGAGCGTGTTTTCTCCAAGATGTCAAGATGCAGTGAGATGAGGATAAGTGGTCAAAGTTTAATATTAAATAGAGATAAAGATCAAGCTTAACAAAAGATCTAATAGAGAGCATGTGATCATGCAATGAATATATAATAGAGCAAGTGGACTCAATGGTATCAAGTGTTTGGTGTTTATCATTAGATGGAGATAAAGTTCATGAAAATTTTAATATCTAATGGCATACAAAAGATCAAATTAAATGATCCAATGGATGTGTTTTAAATTTGGAACATTAAAGTCTAGAATCATACAAGGATCCAATGGAGCACATGAGCCTGTCAGAACTTGATCTAATGGATGCATTGAGAAAATTGAATGAGGATAATTGGATAATGGTGAAAAATCAATATCAATGGTTAATATTTAAATATATGTTCATACCAATGATCAAGTAGTGGAATATGCAAGAACATGTAGTTAAGCCATAAATTATGATACAGATAATGAGATTGATTGTGGTGATCGATCAAATTTATGTAATAATGCATGTGTATCAAAATCAAAGCCTAATATATGATAAAAATAGTAATGAGACCAAGAATAATTATGGTGGATCATGATTTCAAGATGCATGAAACTTATTGTTCAAGAAATATGAACTGAGTCCAGAACTAGCATGATGTGTTAGTAAACAAGTGTGAACACAGAGAAGATACAAAACCCTAGATATAGTGCTTATATATATGTCATATAGGATATAGTAAATGATGTTGGATATATTTCTATTTCTACTTAATAGAGTCAAATTAATAAAGAGAGAGGTAGAGAGCAAGAGATTGATGAAGAGTATCAAATAGAGAAATATAGAGACATAGAGACAAAGGGGTAGAGAGGAAGAGAAGAAAAGAGATAGATGTCTACAAAATGCATATTTATAGACCAAACCTATAAAAATAATTGAATTGGATTCATTTATGAATCAAAATTGTAATCTAGAGTTTTAACTCTATATTTTGGATATAGGTATAATTGGTGGGTGCCATTAGATAAGTTAAGTTGGTGCTTAGTTTGGGAGTCAGTGCTTCCTTAGAGTAAGTGATCTTAAATCAGGGTATTGGTGTCTCCTTAGGGGTAGTTCCCTTAAATATTATAACCAATGAGGTTCTTTATTATGAGGTTGGATTAGAATAGTATATTCTAGCAACTATTCTCATGGTGGTTTTTCCTATATTGGGTTTTCCATGAAATATCTAGTGTTATGCATATGGTGTGTGTCATCTCTACATATATGTTTTAATCTGAATTAAAAGGATTAAAAATAACTAATTTAATAAATCTACTAATTCATCCCCTATCGATAGATAGTTGTGTTCCAACAATTTCTCCAATCTGGAAATAAATTGACCAATTCATTGGTTGTAAATTATTGAGGTATTTTTTTGCTCTATATCAAAATCATTCACATCAGTCTTACCTCATTATATTATCTCACCCAATTTATAAAATGGGTACTTGAATCACTGAAGACATAAATTACCAAGGTAGAAAACCTTCTTGAGGTGGTTTAGTGTAATCCATGTCTGTTATAACCACTTGTTATATCATATATAATTCAGACCATGCTAGTGATAGTATAGATGGTGGCTTCCATTCCCCTATATGTAAATATGGAACTTTTTGTTTTTTTATTACATGTTTATATTAAGGGTTCTCTATTTTTTTAACAATTGAGATGGTTATGTCTCTAAATGTAAAAAATTGAACTTTGAAGCTCGCACTACATTATACTTAGGCTTTGTGCTAACCTTAAATTAATTATTGTCCCCATATTAATAAGGTGAGTCAGGATATTTAGGAAGGATATATGTATTTATTTAAGCTTTATTCAGAGGTATAATTATAATCTTATCCCCTTGGTGCATCTCCAACTACTTATACATTGTGTTGATGGTCGTTTGACTATCATATTCCCATTACTTTATAATTAATTTAGGGTAGTGAATTTCATAAATATTCATATCTATGACTTATAAGTCACATCCAATAATTAGATCAATAAATTTTTATTCTACATCCTCTAAGTGCCAAATAGGTTCTACCCTTAAATAGTCTATGAGATTCAATGTGACTAGATTACAATAGAAAATAGGTCATCCAATGGCTTCCCATGTTGACTAAGGGATCATATTTACTATACTTCCAAAGTCGAATACAAAATTTGTAACTTCATACCTAGCTAATTTGATATATATTAGAGAGTCAACATCCCATGGTTTGTTGGTCTTTGCATACCATATATACCTTATCAATTCCTTAGTGACCTATTTGTGTGTAGTCTAGTAGATTATGAAAAATATATATGATGTTTTGTGATATATATTAATTTCATAGAGTGCATACCAATTTGAGTAAATATATCAAATCATTAAATACTCCATCTTACCTCATAATGTGCATAATATAACTATACATTTGTGTTTTAATGACTATATCATCACTCTTGACATATTCTATTGTTACATATCTTGTAATACCTATGTTTCTTGATACATCCAACCCTTTTCCCTTATAGAAAAATAATATTTGTCTTGCTACAATTTTATAATTTTATAATCTTGTGGCATATCTAAGAGTGGTAATCCTTATTTTGTGTGTTGAATTTAGGTGACTAATTATATGTATGTAGGATCCTTTGAGTGCAAATTAACCATATTTACATTTCATACTAGTTTTTATTTTCTCTAAATTTATAACATAAGAAAATATTTTGTGTGATGATACTCTATAAATATAAAATACACATAATATATTTATCTTTATGGATTGGTTGGATAACTCCATGTGCAGTGATTATATTCCCCACATAGATAAAAAATAATTAGTTGTCAACCATGTCTCTCATGTGGTATGCAAGTACTTCCTTGGTATTTACTTTGGTACCCACATATATATCCCCATTATCTCTACTAAAAACCCCAACCTTGTTTTCATTGACCATGATATCATCCTTGTCATTATAGTGAATCCCTCTTATGTTTATTTTGACCATCATATCCCCCATATGGTCATTAGGGATAAGATGGACCCCATCCTATATTTTTTCTTTGGGGTGACACAATGTTCCATGATTTTTGATAGTGAGGAGATGATGGAGTCTATCCTATCTAATATTGTAGATAATATGGCGTCTAAGTTGTTAAGCCCTGAGGTTGATCCTAAGGTGATCTTAGAACCCATCTAGGAGTAGTTTGAGTTATAGTTGTCATATCAAAATCTAGGACTGGGACCATTATTTTCAAAGTAGGGATTTATTATAGTGATACTATAAATACAATATTGGTGATGCATTCCTTCAATATTTAGAGGGTCTATAATTTTTATCATCATGATTATATGACTTATAAAAATTACAATATAGACTTTGAGATTATTTGGTGTATTATTTTAATATATGACATTTTACAGTCATATGTCATATTACATGATATATATCATAGAATTTTTTTTTTAAATTTTGGGTATTCATTCCTATGGTTCCCCTCTTTTCCACACTTTATACACCAGAGACCTAGTTTAGGCATGTTAATTTCATGTAGTTCAACCATCTTGTGAAAAAAATCATTTATATTTGTGCTATTTTTTTCAGTAGGTTTAGGACTATCCCCATAGTCATCTATCTATTCCACATGAAGCACAACCACTCAAGTATCCTACTTGATAAGGAACTAATTATGAGAAATGGAAAATATAATCCAAGGTTTTAGGCCTTATAAAAACCATGTGGCCTTATCATTATCTTAAAAGAGGTATTATACTCTATTCATCACATCAGAGAACCTGCAATCATAGTCCCATTCTAATTTTCCTAATTTTTTATGAATCTCTTTTAAGTCTTTTATTTTATGACTTACACACTTCATTTTAAATTATTTTATCAATTAATATTTGAATTCTTAGAGGATTATTTTTGTATCATAATTTTTATACATTAATTTAAGATCTCTACCTATTAAGGCCCCTATGAGATCACACTTGTTTGAATCTTTTGTATTTACACCTTTAACCTACCATTTCATCTTATAGGTTAACATGTATTATTTGGGGTTGATAGACCCATCATATGGTGCCAAAGTGGTAAAAAAAATCCCATAATGAGATCCATGCTTCATGTTATTGCACCTAAATCCATTGGCTAATGTGGACTAGATTTTATCAATGTTGTAAAACTTGTTGCGACCTAAAAACTAGCCTCAATTAATTTCTTCTTATCCAACACCTTATTAGGGTATTCACTATATTTTCTAAATTTTTCTATAAAATTGTCAAACCACAAACTATGTTTACTAGCTTCTAAACTTTTACTTCTATTCTCTATTATTAAATTATACACATGGGATGTGTACATTTTAAATTAATGATCTCTATTTATGAATATTTTTTCATCTAAAATTGAACCTAAATTAATAGTATGATATAGCATAACTTCTTCAAAATATATTTCCTTATCTTCTCCAAATAATGTTCTCCCTTATAACTTTGATCTAAAACTACCTTATACCTAGTCTAAATACTCCTCTAGACCCTTTACACTCTCTTCCATTTCCTCTAAATCTATTTCCTAATCTTTTTCCATTTGTACACTCTCATATTTGCATTCTCCTCTTTTGAGACCTCTCATTTCCTCATTTCCACACTATTCATAATATCTAGCTCTTATATGAGATACCATTCCTTTTTTTGTTCTAAACTCTCTAATGTACTCCTAAACATAACTAAATTAGGATCATTCTATTTATTCCATCTCCTTTATTGTAATAGGTCTCACTCTAACCCAATAATTCTTTTCTCCTTCTAATTTTCTTCATCTTATATCTTATAGGTTCGGGTTCAGGATTATCTTCTCAATTATTCATACTTTGATTCATCATAACACACATTAATTTAATTCCTAAAAATACTACTCCATGTTATCTAGGATAGGCACCATGGCATCTTACACAACCAACATTTTAAGTAGATCTAGTAGTCACTCCAAAACATTTCCTCTAATACCTCTTATAAAAAATATTTCACAAATTCAAATTTAATGTACCCTTACATGAAAAAATCATTGATATATCCATTGATGGTAGTATTTAACCAATTATATACTCCATTAATCTTATTGGTATCCATATTTATATCTTTTATATCTTTTCCTTAGTCCAAACAAAGTGTTTTCTCTCTCCCTCTTTCTCAATTTGAAGAAATAATACAAGCAATGCAAGAAATTTTCACTAAAGGATTTAATATATATTGCCACATATATGATAAATTATAACCTATATCATAGATATTCCTATTCTATTTACCTCCTCTTATGTGAAAATTTGAATTCTCTCATCCAACCATCATTCCAAATCTCTCTATCTAGGTAACCATCTCAACATGTTTCAAAATTCCATGCTCACTACATAATTGTTAGTATATATTCTTGGAAACCCCATATAGCATGATAACTTATGTTTTTATGTGAATTAGGATATAGGTTTATAATGTAGACAAAATTATAGATCAAGTTAAGTATTCATTCAATTCAAAATTACATGTTTATCCAAAAAAACACAAACTTAAATTATATATAACATTTATTATTTTTATGTAAGTAAATAATTCAAGAAAAATAGATTATGCATTGTACACAAAATAAAATTATAAAAACAATCATGTGATCCCTAATATTAATCTCTATATTTCAAAACACTTTGAATTTACTATTAATCATTATATATAAAACTTACTATGCTTTGGCACTTCACATTCTATCTTTTCAATTCTAACTTGAAGGGGTCTTTTTATATTCTGAAATATTTTGGAATACATACATAAGATAAATACATTTAAAAAAAAGATATGCATTATACATATCCCACTTTTAATGCATATACACTATGATTTTACAATCCTATTGTATTACCAATATATTTTATGGTTCTACAACCAAAGGCTAACTTGAGGGTAATCTCACATCTAGGGAAAGATTTAGTCATAAACAATGGATGCATTTATCATTTGTTAATTGGCAAAAATGGTCATTTCCATTGGGATTAGTACCAATAAATTTTTATTGTAACCCCCAGTGTTTAAACTTAAAATTAGGTATGTGGGGTTATCTAGAGTTAAGGGGATTAGATTAGTTTTTTACACATGGGTGGGGAACTAACATGATAAGTAGGCCAATCAATAGAAAACTCAAATAAGTGGTATCCTAAATTTATATAGTTGAGATTGTTGAATATAGTCGAGTAGAAATATTGATAAATATTTAAATAAATTGGAAATGATGATGCTTAGCTATTTTACTATGATAATGTAGGTTTGGATAGGAACAAGATATAATTGGATTGGAAGATGATCCCATAATATTCATCAAATTTAAGAAATATTATTTTTATGGCTTCATATGCTTAGATTAGATATGGATAATTACATCAATGTAGGTGTCTAACCATACCAAAAATTTCCTATATGTAATATTGACTAGATCTTGATGTGATAAACTAAAGCCTTCTAAGTTTTTTGGTCACATTTCTTCTGATGTCTTCAAATTTTACACATAGGCTATCATTATTTGTCAAATGATCAAAACCTATCTCTTCACCCTTTGAGTGACTATGGAAAAAATGGGTTAGTGGGATTATAGTGTCAAGTTGACCTGAAATACCCCTCTATCAATGGGCACTACCTATATATCCAATACTCTAAATAGGGCTTCAAACTGATTTAATTCTCCCCTATGTGTTGGCTTATGTGTGCACAAGGGTGTAATGTGTGATAATCAAAGAAATGAAATGACCTAGCTTGTAAATTGGAAAATATGTCTCATGATATTTTGTTTAAATGTTCCAGACCTATATAGCTACTATTATTATGACTAATATGGAAATAGGGATAAATAAGGTTGGTTTGATCACTTGAGTTATTGATTAAGTACTTCTTGGTATATTTTTAATTTGATATGGTAAAATTTATGTTTTATAAGGACCTAGAACAATGAGAATGTGTTACAATAGTTTGAATAGGCCAACTAGGGTTGAGAGGACAAAAAAACTAGTACTTAGAAAGAAAATATAAAATAGAAAACTAAAATTGATCTAGGAAGAAGGCCCTTCTTGAGTATATTACATTGGGAGTTGTATGCGATTTTTGGTAACTCCTTGAACAAATATATTGAACCTTATCCCCGCTTAGTGCGAGTGCACAAGTATTTTATTAATATTCAAAAAACAAGTACATAAGGGTGCCTTTACTCCGTTAACCCTTTTACATTGCAAAAATTGATTTATATAGCTTTTGTTGATGACCAGTAAAAACATCTAATCCTATAACCAACTATTTATGGTAAAACAACCTATAAGGTAGTTCTAATTAATAAATACAAAACATGAAAACTACCTAAAATTAAACTAACTTTATTTTATGGGGGTGTCTTTACTAAAAGATGCATGCCCCATTAACAATAATATCTATTAACCTACCAAAAATCTAACCTAATGTTAAGAATTTGGAACAAGTCCTAACAAACCCCCTTATGATCCAAAGTCAGGTCTTTGGGCAAATACCAAGAATTTTTATAAATTTTTTAAATTTGATTTTGTCAAGGGGTTTTGTGAAGATATCAGTTGTCTGATCAACAGTTGGGCAATATATTGGATCAAGAGATTTCTTTGCCACCAGCATTCACAAATAATGGTATTTGACATCTATATGTTTTGTTTTTGCATAAAACACTAGATTATTGGACATCTTTATTTCACTTTGATTATCAATGTATAACTGTGTAGGAGCAAACTAAAAAACCTAAAGATCTTCAAGAATATGATGAAGGTAAATAATTTCACTAGAAGCATCCCATGCTGTAATATAATCTAATTCTACTGATGAATTTTCCATTATATCCTACTTCTTACAACACCAGGCAATGGTAGCTAAACCCATATGCATAGTGTATCTTATGGTTGACACTCTGTTATCCACACATCCACCAAAATCTGCATCACAATATCTAACAAGTTTGAAGTTCTTATTGCAGCAGTATTCAAGGCCATATGTTTTCATTCCTTGAAGGTAACAAAGTACTCATTTTACTACATGCCAATGAATTTATCTAGGCTCATGCATAAACCTAGATAAAATT
This sequence comes from Torreya grandis, assembly GCA_037957365.1. Taxonomy (NCBI): domain Eukaryota; kingdom Viridiplantae; phylum Streptophyta; class Pinopsida; order Cupressales; family Taxaceae; genus Torreya; species Torreya grandis. The sequence continues at coordinate 704,115 of JARHVA010003361.1, forward strand.
CCAACTAAAAATGAAATATCAAGCCTGGTAGTCATCAAGTAGATCAAACCTCCCACTAATTTTCTATATGTGATGCCATCAAAAAAGGCACTGCTATCATCCTTAGACAATTTCAAGTTACTTTCCATGGGAGTGAGGGTAGGTTTGTAATCACTCATGCCAAACCTATCTAATAACTCAAAAATATACTTATTTTGTGAAATGAAAATACTATACTCTTTCTGAGTTACCTCTATGCCTAGATAGTAGTGAATGAGTCCAAGATCTATCATCTCAAACCCATCTTTTAATTCCTTCTTCACAGACTTGTTATGGTTTTCATCATTACCTATGATAAACAAGTCATCAACATAGATAACAAGTATCACCATTTTCTTACCCTACACTCAAAAATAGAGAGTATCATCAGATTCACTATGATGAAAACCAATGTATTTCAAGTATGAATCCATTTTCTCATACCAAGCCCTGGGTGCCTGTTTGAGCCCATACAAAGATTTTATCAATTTACATACTTTGTGTTCCAATTGATGTACTTTCCAACTATTTTGTGCTGCTAAGGCAAGTACCATACAAATAGTGTTTCATTTGGTAGTTGGTGCAAATGTTTCCTCATAGTCAATACCTTCTTGTTGTGCATATCCTTTTGCAACAAGTTGTGCCTTATGTTTATCAATGGAGCCATCTAATTTATACTTAGTCCTATAAACCCATTTACAATTGTTGAGTTTAACATGTGGAGGAGGATCAACTAAAACCCATGTATTATTACTAAGTATGGCATCATACTCATTTTTCATTGCTTGTTGCCAAACTTGTTCAGTAGATGCCTCATCAAAAATGGATGGCTGAGAGGAAGAAGTAGTAACAACCATAGCATAGTTTACCTATTTTCAAGAATTCTTGGGCCTTGTTAAACCAACTTCATCTACTTTCAGGTTAGAAAAAGTAATTTGAGCCCATTTTGGATACTTAGTGAAATTATTCAAATTAGGGACTCTAGAATTCTCATCATGTGCATCATTTGAAGGGGAAATCAGAGAATTTTCAACAATTTCTAAGTCACCAACCTATGAACTTGTAGATGAAGGAGAGGAAAGTGAAGGAATTTGAGTTTCATACCACAACTTTGAAGAGTTATACCCATTATTCAAACCCTTATCTCTTTTTTATTTTTCCTCTCTAATCTATCAAGTTGAGAATCAATCTCTGCAACGTTCATAGTCCCAAACTCATCAATTATAACATCTTGACTCACTATGAATTTTCTTGTATCCTATGTAAGTAAATGAAACCCCTTTTTATCTTTAGAATAACCAAGAAAGATGCATTTTTAACTTCATGGTTCCAACTTAGTTCTATGTTTAATAGGAACCAAAGCAAAACAAAGACATCCAAATACTTTCAAGTGTTTAACTTTTGGTTTAAACCCATACCATGCCTCATATAGAGTTTGTCCTAAAAGTGCAATCGTGGGGGACCTATTTATCAAATACACTGTAGTACCAATGGCTTCTTCCCAAAACTTATCATCAAGTTATAGTGTAACATGGCACGTGTTGTGCCCTCTAAAGTTCTATTCATCCATTTAGATACTCCATTTTTGCTGTGGAGTATAAGCATTACTATATTGTCAATGAATTCCATGTTCTCAACAATAATCTAAAAATTCATTTGAGGTATACTCACCTCCATTATCTGAATGAAGAGTGGCCAAATGTGAACCTGTTTCTTTTTCAACTAAGTGTAACCAATCAACAAACATAGAGAAAACTTCAGATTTGCTTTTCATAAAAAATACCCAAGTCATCTGAGAAAAATCATCAATAAACAAGACAAAGTATCTACACCCACCAATGGATGACTTTTTCATGTCACATACATCACTATGAATAACTATAAACATTTGTTAGCTCTCCAAGATTACTGTTTAGGAAAATTTTCCTAATTTTGTTTGCCCAAAACATAGGACTCATAAAGAATACTATCTTTGTGAAAAGTGGGCAACCCATTCACCATACCATATCTTTACAAATCCACTAAAGAGTGGATATTCAAATATCCATAGCAAAGATGCCATAACTATTGTGTAGACATAGTACCTGTACTTGTGTTAACAACTGCCACAAGTTCTATAGTGTGAGGAAACACTTTACAATGCAATCTAACCAAGTTTCCATCTTCATATCTTATATACATTATTTTGTATTCATCCTTCACTGAATTGATGTAAATGAGCCCATTTTCAAGCACTATTTGATATCCTTTATTTTGAATAGTTACCAAAGAAATTAAGTGTTTCTTCAATGTGGGAACATACCAAACATCCTCCAAGTATTTTATAGACCCATTAGGAAGAAGAATCTAAATAGATCCAAGTCCTAGTGGTATATGCATAGACTTATCTACTAAGGCAAGTAGAGAGAGAGAAGATTCTTTAAATGACCACCATATATCTCTCCTAAATGTCATGTGTTTGGTTACTCCTATGTCTAAAACACATACATCTGTGAGCTCATCTCTAGCCTCATATTCAATATAATCAATGTGCCCCAAAGTAGTGAATGCAAATTCATGGGCAACATTATTGGACTCATCATAGTCATGATTGGCATACTGATCAGAGTTAGACTTAGTCAATTTTTGTGGCCTCTAAATTTTATCAAAAGGAATCCTACATTGTGAGGCAATGTGACCAAATTTTCCACATCTATGACACTGAATATCTGATCTACCTTGACCTTTGCCCCTATAAGAGTTGTGACCATGTCCTTGATCACTTATTTCATGTGAATATGATTCATTAGATTTTTGATTATTTGAATGGCCCCTACCTCTATTTTGATATATGTCTCCTCTATAACCTTGACCCCCTCTATAACTATTTCCTCTATTATTTTAATGCCTAGATGAAGATGAACTAGGCTTTGACTCTAAAACATGGGATTCTTCAGTTTTATTGGATTTATTGGGTAGAGAGAGGTCATTTTGGATGAGAAACTTAGCCAAATTATCAAAGGTGATGCCTATGATCTTATCAGAGACATGCAACATTTCAACAAAATTCCTATAGGACCCTAGTAGTCCTTTCAAAGCAGTAGTGACTATGAGGTCATCATCTAGTTTTCCAAACCCAACCTTAGTGTACTCAGTGATATTTTTCAACATATATTCTCCCATATCCCCATCTTTATCTAATGACAAAGTAAACAATTGCATATGAATATCTATCTTCTTATGCTTAGGTTTCTTATCATATAAATCTGACAATGTTTTCCATGCGGTGTAACTATGAGGAGAATTTTTAATATGAACATAAGTATCATGAGTACAACAAAATTTAGTGAGAGATAAGGCCTTAGAATCATGTAAATTAAATACATCTAATTTAGCCTGCTCTGTTGGCAATCTGGGATTTTCATTCTTAACAATATCACATAACTCATTAAAAACTAGTAAAGCCTCCATCAATCATTTCCAATCAAAATAATTGGAAATTTTTAATCTATCATCATCTAAAAGCAAATTTTGAATTTTTGGCATCTTGAAATGAAAGCAAGTGCAGTAGAGAAAAGTGTGACAAAATTCAAAAGAGATGAAACAAATATCACACTCATTACACAAGACACTACTTCTATGGGGTTTTTCACTTAACCTCCGCATAGAGCACAAAAGAAAAACAAGAATTTTTGATGGGCTTTGCACTTAACCTCACCAAAAATCAATAATTACACCCTTATTTTTCCAAATTACAACCTTATTCCACCAATTACACCCTTACATCACCATAACAATCTAAAAGAAATAAATTTTTAATTCCCCTTTGTCAAAAAAACAACATAATAAAATAAGTATGTGTTTCATGGCTTTCGAGGCATACAAAAAGCATATTTAAAAGGGAATATTCTTTTTACAAAAAGTATATTCTAAATCAAAAGAACTTCTTTCAAAAATAATAAATTTGAACCCTTGACCTCCTCCTTTGTAAACTTCTTACAAAATGACTTCAACCAATTGCTCTAAGAGCACTTTCAAGATATGATACTCAGAAATTTCTACTTATTCTTGATTTTATGGATGAGGGAAAATTTTTAAAAAATTACATATATGTAAATAAATCCAAGAATTTTTCCTTTTCAGTCTTCTCACTTAGGCTTCCTCCCATGGGACCCATTCACATCAAATTTATGATAACCAAACATTAGAAATATGAAAAAAAATATTTCCTAGTTTTATACTTGCACCATGTTTGCCTAGGATGCCATGGCTGCTCCTAGTAATTTCTTTGCACCTGTTCTCTCTACTGGAGGCCATACAGATCTATACAAGTAGGATAAAAATGTTTTTGGCTAAGTTTTAGCAAATTTTAAGGTATTTTTTGCAGAGAATAGCTTCAAATCTTAGCCAAGGTGTTGAAAGGCCGTACCATTGGCCGTACAAGTCCAAAAAATTGCCAGATTTTCATTTTGATGATGTAAAATAGGGGTTTAATGAAGATTGGTAGGTGTTTTGGATTTTAAGAGCGCTGAGAATGAATTGAAATAACAAAGGTAGCCATGAATGGAAATTATAAAGGTTTTCAATAGGAAACAGGTCGTACAAGTTTGATTTTTGCAAAAAATAATGAATTTAATAACATTTAAATGCTAAGAAATTCATTTTAATGTCAGAGGAGGAAATTTAACATAATTTTAATGGAGTATGAGCGGCTAAAATGACTAGATGGTCATATAAGAGAAATACACAAGTTTAAATACAAAAGAATATTTGAAAAAATAAAATATTTTAATAATTTTTAAAACATTTAAACCAATAAAAATTTTACTTTATGTGGCATACCTTATTTCATGCCATTGAATTCATGTGAATTTGACTTTTCACCTAGCCTTCCTTTCAAATTCACCAAGCTCCCAAAATTACCATGCTATGATACCATTGATAACTCCTTGAACAAATAGATTGAACCTTGTCCCCACTTAGTGCGAGTGCACAAGTATTTTATTAATATTCAAAAAACAAGTACATAAGGGTGACTTTACTCTGTTAACCCTTTTACATTGCAAACATTGATTTATATAGTCTTTACCAATGACCGGTAAAAATAACTAATCTTATAACCAACTATTTATGGGAAAACAACCCATAAGGTAGTTCTAATTAATAAATACAAAACATGAAAACTACCTAAAATTAAACTAAGTAACTTTGTTTTATGGGGGTGTCTTTACTAAAAGATGCATGCCCCATTAACAATAATATTTATTAACCTACCAATAATCTAACCTAATGTTAAGACTTTGGAACAAGTCCTAAAAAAATTTAGGTTTTATAAGGACCTAGAACCATGAGAATGAATTAAAATAGTTTGAACAGGCCAACTAGGGTTGAGAGGACACAAAAAAACAAGTACTTAGAAAAAAAATAGAAAATAGAAAACTTAAACTGATCTAGGAAGAAGGCCCTTCCTGGGTATGTATGTATGTATGTATGTATGTATGTATGTATGTATGTATGTATGTATATATATATATATATATATATATATATATATATATATATATCATTCATTTATCACATGAAAATCACATACAACTCCCAATGCAATATACTCAAGAAGGGCCTTCTTCCTAGATCAATTTTAGTTTTTTATTTTATATTATATTGTACACACACACACACACACACACACACACACACACATATATATATATCATACCTCATTCATTTATCACATGGAAATCACATCCAACTCCCAATGCAATATACTCAGGAAGGGCCTTCTTCCTAGATCAATTTTAGTTTTCTATTTTCTATTATATTGTAAATATATCCCATTAAATCACTTATACTAACCTTTAGGATACATTTATTTTAAAAATTTGATGACTTTTAGGCATTATAAACTTTTTAGTAAAATGGACATTTTCATCAATGCATGTGTTCATCTAAGATGCAAGTGTCTAGGAATAAAAAAGGCACTGGTCCAAAATTGGTAGTCAAAGATACTAATTATTTTTATACATTTTTGCATATTATATAAGGTTTGGTCATTACAATAAAAATGGTTAGACTAAGATATAATCATTAATGAACAAATAAATAGTGAACATGATCCTTTAAACAATGGAAGGTTTAGAACTAAAAGGTACAATGATGATAGGTATTTTCCAAGTGAATAATACTGAGATAATATATAAATCATATTTTGGTATCTACATTCCCCCTTAATCTAGTAATGAAATTTATAAAATAAAGGAAATAAATGTGTAAGTGGCCCTTTGCATGAGCCCCACTTGAGTGATTTATTGGGTATTGACATACGACCAAGAGCATGTTATAATATATAATCAGTGTATGAAATCATAAATTTAATTAATTAAAATTCTTAAAATTAAGAAGAGAAAGGTTATAAGTACACTTGTATATTAATGCAATCATATTTCCTTTTGGTAATTTTATTTGAAAGGATGTGTCATTATGAAGAATTAAAGATGAGATTAATAAAATTATGAACCTAAAAGTGCATGTATATAGATATTGGATGACACATACCCCAAACTTGGTGTAAATGTGAGTTGAAACATGACCATTGATTTTTTTCATCTTAATCATTCAACACAAATATGTGTATAATCTAGTGAGTGTGATTGATTTAATCAACTAAAACTATGTATCTAGTGAGGGTGGATGATTTAATAAAATAAAACCTAGAATTATAGTAAAGTTATATTATTTAATCAAATATATATTATAATATTGAGTGATTTAATCAATTCATTTTTTTGAAAGGTAAACCAACTACTATAGTAGATTGGCTTGATAATAGTCCATAACAGTCCATACTAGGTATGATAAAAGTCCACAATAGTATTTGAAATCTATAAAATGATTTGATTATATAAATTTATGTGCCCTTTATATGGAATATGCACCTCTTATGAATCAAGTTAAAATATGGGTATAATAATAGTACCAATGTATAAAATGTTACCACAAATATATCTTTGAATCATATAACTATGAAATCTAGTGAATTTTAAATTGGCCCCTAATAAATCTAAGGAATTTGAGATATATTGTAAATGTGGATAACATGTTTCTATAACATAAACCCCATTATAATTTGAAACTATGAAAATTTGGAAGGCATGCCTCTATGAAATAACCCCATTGATATGCCCCCCTTTTGAGGTGAAGGAAAATATAAATTAGTATTTACCTTACCTCATAATGATTAGATAATTGTCTAAGCTATGTACAGATCATGTAGCATATATGAGTAACATGTATAAGTATATATAACATTAATGTATGTATTATTTGATGACATTAACTACTAATATACATGATATAGAACATGGAAATGTCTAGAAAGTAAAAAAACAAGCTTAGCAAGCAATTAAGTACACACACAAGGGTACTAAAAAATCAAAAGGAAATGGTCCAAGGAGATATCATACAAGGTACATATTCAAATACCACAAAATATAATGTATATGACTTATTAAAGTGTCCATAAATAATATAAATAACATATTCAAATGTCCACATACAACATAGAGTGACATATTCAAATATCCAAATAGGTAAGAAAAGGCATGGGGGCCACAATAAATGGATCATATTAAAATGCTCAAACATATACTACAATGAGAGACAATATAAATAAATGAAAACACTCAAGTAATTGGATAAATTAAATCAATAAAGATAGGCATCCAACATGAACATAGAATACTAGTATATAAACATGTGTTTTCAAAATGTTAAGTACATAGCATATCAAGTACATTGTGAAAGCTATAAGTATGGGTATCAACAAGTGTAAGTATATAAGCTTAAACATGATAATATAAATTTATTATAGAATAATATAACATGGGTGTATTTTGATTTTTTAAAAAATTCCCCCAACATACTTATGACTTAAATAGAGGGAAAGCCCAACATCTGTATGCACATATATCATGTGTCTAGGTATGTCTATATTGCACTCAAATGAATCATGAAACATATATGTATATAGGAAAAAATTATATTATATTTACTAATATAGAGAAAATAAAATATGTATAATAAATGGTACAACTCAGAATATGCCTTTTTTTGGTATTTTTAAATTATTTGAATGTTTATGTATTTTTTAGAATTTTTTTTGTATTTTTTTAGAATATTTGATGTTTACAACCTTATGTTGGATAATTTAAATAGTGTGGATAATGGTTAGATTAGTGAAAATTGTACATGGTTTATTTATCCTCATGATTTACATGTGAATTAGAATATTGAATACCATCATCGAGTATATGGATCAAATTTCCCTCATGGGAAGAGGAGACACCTTGCTGAGTTTGGTTAAATTTAGCTTCCATATAGTATAACCAAAGAGTTCCCACTGATAATTAATATTTATATGTTTTTCATGTAACCCAAACCCTTGTTTGGATCACTTTACGACCAAAATAAATTGGTTTTATTATGTTACCTAGGGAGTCTTTCCAACCTTATTTATTTTGTAAGTCCTTTAGTTCAAATCTAGGTTGTTGCAAACATCTTACATTACACATGACTTTTATTTGTGTAGGATCAACATGGTCATGCTAAAAATAATCACCACCCATCAATAATGTGATTGTTAGACCTTATTACCATGGATGTTTTTTAATTTGTTCAGCTTGAGGTTATTTTTGGATGTATATATTGGATTCATCCCATGTTGAGTAATTTTTGTAAATTTCCCATATCAATGTGAGGTACAACACACATTTGATCATATTTATCATTTCATAATTCATCTTCCTCATTTATATGACGAATAAAACTTTTGTATTCTAATGAATAAATGTTAAGTTTATTTGGATACTTGAGTATGAATTTAGTATATCTATGAACATTTGAATATGTAAATGATTCATATTATGTATTTAATACTCTTTACCTCAATTGAAAAAGAATACCTCTACTAAATATGAATTTTAATTCCAAATCTAGGTATAAATGTTAAGGTATATGATGTACTTTTGAATTCAATAGCATAATCTTGAATCATACATCATCATATTGTTTGAAATTGTGAAAATATTCTAATGTAAGTCTTGGCACCTTGTGGATATTGAAAGCCATAAAGAATTAATCTTCCAATTGTGAAAAGGTGGATATGGTACCCTTTGGTAAGCTATATAACCAATTGTGAGCTTCATTGGTAATACTCATATGAAAGTCTTTGATAAATAATTTGTATTCTTTAGCCCATTGACCAAAATAATATACATATTTAATCATTTGATCAAAGGGATATTTATGATGATCAAAGAGAGGTAAATGTGGTACTTAAAAACATTTTAGATAAGGATATTAAAATATACATTATGCAAGAGGTTATTTTTTGAATGAGGTAACATTATCTTTAACATCATGGTAAGCCATTTGTGTTTGAATTATATGTATTTGTCTCTGAATCTCTCCAATAATACTCATCATTGACATGAGATAAACTCTATTAATGGTAGTGTTTGGATAAGGTGTTATCATTGGTTCTAATCCACAACTCTTTTGAATTTGGTCATATTAGTATTATCATCCTCATGAATAACAAGTACAAGTTTGGAGTCACCTAATTTAGAATACTTTGGTAATGGTATTGGATCTTTGAATTTTAAAACTTTGGCATATCCTTTATAGAATTTTTAATTTTTTATTCTATAATATCCCTTTATATTCCATCCACATTTTATAATGATATAGTAATTGTAAATATAGGTGGATTTGGTAAAGGTGCTTCTTTTGGTAAGTAAGGAACTTTTTACATGAATAAATCTCTTGGAAGATAAAAATACTTTTGTTTAGGAACCTTGGTTGATATTGGTAAGAGTGGAATTTTTGGTAAATTATTTAGGTTTTTAATTCACCATTATTCATGGTTAATTAATGTTATTTACTTAATATTTCATGATTTCTTTATTTACCTTTCAAAAAAATCAATATTAAATGAAGGAAGAAAATAATAATCACCCTTAATGTAGGGGATATTATTTGGAAAGGTTAGAATTATGGGATTTTGAAACAATTTATTTGAAGAAAAAAGATTTTTTTAATTATTTTATAAATCAACCATGATGTCATTATGCATTTGGAAAAAAATCATAATCATACAATGGAATAGTTTTCTCATATGAATCAAATGTGGATGTGGGGAGTGAAGGAAAAGTTTGAATATAATTTTAAGATTTTTCAACTCAGTTCTTGAGATGGTAGTGGCATGGACCTAGTTATAGGGATGGTAGATACTACCATTAAAATATTTTAGATGATGTGCTTATATTATGGAAAAACACAAAGGTAATAAATTTTTTCTCCTTGATATAAAGTTGGATAGTTTCACAATCATAGTCATCAAACAATCTATATCATCCATGATGAAGGAAGTAAAGAAAAAAAGTATAAGGGAAAAAAGGGAAAAGAACATCAAATATATAGTACTTATGTGACAATGAAATTCATAGTTTGGGCTCACCAAATGTTCAACCCTAAATTTAGTTATGTAAGGTTATCTAAGGTTAAGGGGATTAAATTATATTTTTACACAAGAGTGATGATTTAACCTAATAATCAAGACAATCAATATAAAAATTAGATAATTAGTATTTGTTGTGGATTTAAAGAGCCAAACACAAAGAATTAATACATGCACAAACAATGGATCTTGAACATAGACAAATTTTCAACAACAAATAAAATATTCCTTCACTCTGATGATAAACATCTAGGACATTACATGTATTTATAGGAAATGTATTTCCTATAACTTACCCCAATATTCTCTCACCGAAATCCCACTAATTAAGAAAACCGAGTATTATATATTATTATAACAAATAACAATATATCTCAATAGTACAATATTATAACTAATGCAATATTACCATATTAACCATATAGTTATAAAAAATAATTATTATTTATCTCTCTCATAAATATCCACCTATTACTAATTACCACTTGGTAAATACCTCAAATTTACACAAATATAAAATTTAATCCTAACATTTCCTCCCATAGTTTTTACATGGTGCAAAAATATTCACACTCTTATTTGTAGTATGCTCACCTCTTGTATCATGCCATATTTGGCTCATGACCTTCATAAAGAGATCCCCACTCCTCCCATGGTTTTTTAGGTTTACCACAAAACTTTCCATGAACAAAATGAACCAAATTGTATGCCACTGCATATTTTTAGGTCAGCATACTACTGATGCAGTCTTGTTACACATGACCATTATATGTAAAGGAACACATTTTGTATTTATATTACATGAACACAATGTATGTGTCACTTAGGGTCATCTCCATAAAGAATCAAGATAGTCATGGGACCTCTACAATAATTTCTCTCCTAACTGTTTCCAAAACACTATTCACCTCTTGTGGGTTTTTGGATCTCTACCACAAACCCTTTTAAGATCCATGAACTAAATTACATTGGTGATTTTGTCCTTTCATAATGTTTTTACCTTAGGGAATCATGTTTATAATTTGTGTACAAATTACATTACCTGAATAGGTATATTCTTATGTTCTTATTTTGAAATCACACAGTGGAAATGAAAAATGCACACACACAAGTCAACAAAACATTGATGTGGCCTCATTATTTGCACTGATGAGAGGTCACTAAAAGACCTCCAACCTCTATGTATCCTCTAGCCTCTAGTATGTCACTTCTCACTCAACACATGTGTCGAAGAAGCTCAAATTTAATTTTTCCAAGGGATATCTCCCCATAATATGGATGTCATGTAAAAGAAAAAATGCATCCATAAGGAATTTTTTTTTAATTTTTACAATTTTGACTTTTGATTCTTTAATAAATATACATACTTAAAAATGATTTTTAACTCATAACATGAATATGTACCCAAAACAAAATATTGACACTTTGAATTTTTATGGCTTAATAACATAATAGATTTTTACAGTGGACTATACTTTTGATGATAGACATTTAGACTTTGATTTTTGATGTCAATAAAGACTCACAAAACTTTTTAATACACAAAATTATAAATGACATATTTATAATGACTCAATAAAAAGACTTTATTTTTTACATTATTAATAGACTTGGTCACAATGACACTTTTTAGATTTTTGTTTTACATATATTAAAAAAAATACAAAACAAGACCTTTGACTTATAAACTAAAGAAACCAAACTATAACATAAATGACTTTTATAAAACCTAGACTAAATAATTTAAACATTACAAACTTAAAAATATTATAAGATGACAAAAAATATAAACTTTTATGCCTTTTTTTAATCAATAATCTAAACTAAATCTTAACACACTAATAATAAAAAAATAAGACTCTCATAGAAAATAAAATATACCTAAAACTTAAAAAGACTCTATTATGATTCACTAATATTGTAGATATTGACAATGAATGGACCCTTTGTTTGGATGGTAGAATACATGGTAGTAGTCTATGGCTAGGAACGAGTAGTAGAAAACTTTGTCTAATAATTCTAATCTATAGGCATCAATCTTATGAAGTAGATTACACTAAGAATTTAGTTTGCAGACTAAAATTTGCATGCAGTTAATTTATCACATAGAGTATGGTGGGTACCATGTATTTTAGAAGTTTAGATCCAAACAATGGTCCTTTAATCTAAGTAGATCATCAAGAATACAAGATAACTCAGGAAGAATATATTTGGTGGCTGTGCATTATAATAATAGATTTTATTTTCCTAATAAGCAAGATGTAAGATGCCCTATGCAACATAGATATTCTAATGTGGCTCCAATTGTGAGCTCAAGAATATCATGTCTTGCCTCATAGTTCTATGTAATGTGTAATGAATGAATTAATCATTTCATGTGTAACTCTGGCATCCATAGGGACAAAGCTCAAAACTACTTCCCCTCATAAATTTCTAGGATTTTATCACAAACAAGAAGTAACTCTACTACGATACCACTATTATGCATTTAAAGATCTGAACCCAAAGAATTAATACATGCACAAATAATGAAGCTTGAATACATATAAATTTTCAACAACAAATAATATATTCCTTCACTCTGATGATAAACATCTAGGACATTACACATATTTATAGGAAATGTATTTCCTATCACTTCTCCCCAATATTCTCTCACTTGAATCCCACTAATTAAGCAAACCTGTTATGATATATTATTATAAAAAATAACAATATATCTCAATAGTAAAATATTCTAACTAATGCAATATTACTGTATTAACCATATAGTTATAATAAATAATTATTATGTACCTCTCTTGTAAATATCCATTTGTTACTATTTACCACTCAGTAAATACCTCAAATTTACATAAATGTAAAAGTTATTCCTAGAAGTATTATAAATTTATGCAGTTAATATTGTAAAAAAATATTTAAGTAGAACTATTGATAGATATTTTAATAAATTATAAATAATGACACGTATTTGGTTTACTATGTGCAGGCAAGTTTGGGCAGGAATAGGTTGGAAGTGGACTGGAAGATGATTCTAGAATAGTTGTCAGATTCTATAAATATTATTTTTATGGCTTTAGATGATTGTGTATGATTTGAATAATTACATTGACATAGGTGTCTAACCCTACCATAGGGTCCTTTACTAAATACTGATTGTATTTGGATGTGACCAACTAGGGCCTTCTAGTCTTTTATTTTCATGTCTTCAGATCATGTGCATAGGACGTAATGACTCATCCCTAGATCTTTACCCTTGTAGTTATTATGGGAAAATGGGTTAGTAGTCTCATAGCGTTGATCTAACACCAATGAAACATCTATAAGTTAGCACTATGTACACATCTAATACTCTTTTTAGGGTACTAGATTGATGTTGTTCTCACATATGTGTTGGCTTGTGTGTATATAAGGGCGCAATGTGTGATAAGTAAATATATATAGTGACCTAACTTGTGACTTATAAAATATGGCTCATGGGATAATATTTAAATTCTTTAAACCTCTATAAATAATTATCTTGTGACTGATATGGAAATAGGGACAAATAAGGTAGGTTTTCTCACTTGAATGCTTGATTTTTTCTTCTTGGTATATTGCCTTGTGAGTTGTATGTGATTTATAGGTGAGGAATGAATGAGGGTTGAGATTATATATATACCAATACATTTTATAAATATATCTAATTAAATCACTTAGTTTACCTTTATTATATGTTTTTTTTTTCAAATTATAAGACTTTTGGGCACTATACACTTTTTATGAAAATGGACACTTGTGTTGATGCATGTATCCACATGGGACACAAGTGTCCATAGAGATATAAAATAGGTATAGATCTAAAACTAGAAATGAAGTATAATTATAAGGTTTAGATATTTTTACATAATATAAAATGTCTAGTTATCAAAATTAAAATGGTTGAACTTAGAGATAAGAAATTAGGCACAAAAAGATAATGAATGAAAGCCTTTCAATAACGGGAAGGTATAGAACTAAAACATATAGCCTAATAGGTTTTCTAAGGGTATAAGACTAAGGTACTATGTAAATAATATTTTAGTATCTACACCTAGGTCTAGACCTAACTATAAATGGAACAACTAATTTGGTTGGAGGTGATAAAAATGACCAAGCACCCATCTAACATATTATTACAATTAACTTGATATTTTCATTAAAAATACTAGATGAGGATTTAGTAATTTAATTTTTTGTACAAAAATATATATTTTAGATTAAATTATAGATAATTTCCTTCCATATATTTATTATATCCTTTAATATATATTTCCAATAGAATATGAGGATTACAATGGTGTTATCATTGCTTTCCACCAAATTTTACCACATTAGTGTAGTTGAAGTAATCTTTTGGGTAGTATTTGTTTCTCTAGCCTCACTTTCCAAGGTAGTTGAAATACTACTTGGTTGGCCTCTTAATATAATTAATCAAATAGAACATAAAAAAAATATGAGTTATTATCCATGATCCAAAGGCACAAGACTACCTTAACATGGGACTATCATGATATGTGAGATATGCACCTAGACGTGTGCACCCACCATATTTATATATAAAAAAAAGTGTAAAACCATTCACCAAACTCAAATGTTAGATTATTATTTTTGTTAAATAAATTTTAAAAAATTATTGGCAAAAGATCCTTGATGTAGGATTCATCTATCCCATTTATTAAAACTAATGGATATCACTGCTAGTCATTGTTCCTTAAAATGGTGGAAAGTGGAATAATTTTATGGATTATAAGGAAATTGACATCTCATTTAGGAAATATCACTTAACCCTAACCTTAATTAAATAATTCTCTTGCACTCTTTATATAAATAATTACTTTTTATTCCTTGATATATTAAATGTGTAAAATCATATCATAATTACACTAGAGGATTAAGATAAAATCACTTTTACATATCCTAGGAATATGTGCACCATGTTATTCCATTTCGTCTATGTAATAAACCAATCACATTTCAAAGTGATATTTTGATAATATTTTATAATATCTCTTATGAATTTGTACATTTCTACATGGATAATTTTAATGTCTATGGGGATTCCTATGGTGAATCCATAAATAACTTAGAAAACTATCATTGGCATTGCTAAGATAATATCATCTTATTAATCCAAGATAAATGCTACATGATCATGATAGAATGCATTGTATTATGACATGGCATCTTACCTAGAGGGATAAAAGTGGACCTAACAAAAATATAAGTTATTAAAAACTTTTCCACATTGTAGAAATAGAAAGATGTTATATGTTTTATTGGACATATTACCTATTACAAATAATTTATTAAATATTTCATATCTTATTTTTTTATATATCTAAATATGTTGAATTTAACTTGAAAAATTCATTCCAAGAAGCTTTTCATGTCCATAAAGGTGTACTAGTATTAATTCCTATACTATGAGTAAAAAATTGGGAATTTCCTTTCCATATTCACACTAATAATTTGACACATCACAAGGAGTTTTTCTTAGCTAGAATGAAGGAAAATTAAAGTGTTTTATATATTTAATCAATAAAAATATTTTATGAGTAGATATTTACATAGTAATAGAGAAATAATTTATTTATTATTTTATGAAGTTAATGATTTTTTTCACTACATCATTAGTTATCCTTATTTTATACATATATATATATATATATATATATCTCTAAAATCAAATATTTAATGAATGATAATACTAATAAATGGTTATTTATAATCCAATCATTTGATATCACTATTGTATATAAATATGGAAAGGGTAATGTAGTTATAGATTTTTTTTTTATCTCATCTAACATCTAATGTAAAAATTACACATGTTGATGATTATTTTATAGAGGAACATCTATTTTATTTTCAATGAACTCACCTTAGTTTTTAGATATTTATAACTATTTAATTGTAGGTAAATTCTTGTAGCATTTATCACCAAAATAAAACACAAATTTTATCACTCATAGTTGTTCTTTTTCTTTTAATTCAAGTACTTATCTCTTGTACATTGGGTTTAACTCACTCATGCGTTAGTGTGTTAGAGAAGATAAGGTATTTTATATCCTATGAAATTGTCAAAAAGAATCATTTAGGTTTATTTTTACAAAAAATATTAAAACCACTAATATTCTCACAACTGGATACTATTGGCCTACTCTACATAAGGACACAAATAAATAAACTAGATAGTGTAATAGAAGTCAACATGTGAAGAAATACACACACTCAAATGAGATGCCTCTTTAGCCCCATATTATTTTATATCACCTTAAAATTTTAGGGATAAATGTTTTGGCCTTCTATATCCTCCTAATCAAATGGAATGCATTTTTTTGTTACATAGTACATCATTAAATGGGTGGAGATAAAGGCACTCAAACATGCATGAGATGAAAAGATTATTGAGTTTATATATTAATAGATATTTAAATGAAATAGAGTCACAAGATAAATCACCACATATGTATGGACATATTTCACCTTATATCTAATTATATCCCTTGTTGTCTAGTATGAGATACACCCTTGTAAGTCAACTCCATATCACCCATAGTCCCATGGCTAAATAGAAGTCACAAATATAAAGTTGAAGAAAATTTAGCCAAAATAATAGATTTACACTACAAAAATTAGGAAACCCACCTTCTAGAGTTTTTTTGTGTCTATATAACTACATGGAATACCACCATAATATCCAAACCCTATGAATTGTAAATGGTAAAAATATTATTCTCCCCATAGAGTTTGAAATCATAACTCTATAGACTGCATAAGAAATTGGCATGATTTTTTAAAAATATTGGAAGAAAAAAATAACTCAACTCAATGCATCAGATGATATTTTTTAATAAGTTAATCATAAAAATCTTTTTAAAATACTAGTCATGTGGCATGATAAGTTCGTCAAGACAAGAAAGTTTTAATTTGGAAAATGGGCTCTACTTTTTGGCTCAAAGTATAAAGATCATAAGGGAAAGATATAAATTATATTTATCATTCCATATGATATTATGTGAGTATTTTTTAATGAATTAGTAAATTTTTACATATTTTATCGAGTAATATGATATATCCTTTATGAAAAATTGTCACCGCCTCAAGTTAAACAAGAAACCCACAAAGGAGGAGTTTCTTCATATCCTTGAAACAAGGGTTGATCTATAGGTTATAAAGGATATGGTACAACCTATACTATAACATTAATTATGTCATCATAAAAAATGTATAAAAAATCCAAACAATGAAAACCCTTAGGCATTGTTGGCAGTTTGGTTAGAAAACTATCATGTTGGTTGGCCAAGTATCAAATAAAGTTCATTTTAACAAATCATTTTGTTAACCACTTAGGATTAAAAATAATAATAAATAAACATATTAATTTTTATTTATTTATATATTTTTTCAAACATTTTCCCATTTATCTAAAATATTTTATTGCCTTTGCATCTTTATTTTAAAAAATATACAAGTTCACTTCCCAATGACATAGGTAACCTAACACTCTTCCATGTTATTACTACAACATTATTATAAACATAATAATTGGTAAAACTATATTCTAATGGATTTGAATACATGATATTAATTATCCATATTTTAGGTTATAGCCTACCCTATTATAGATTACCCCATCCACCCTCAGGCAGAAGATTCATGTTCTCATTGTTTTATGTGGGAATACACTCTTTTAGCACTATATATATATATATATATATATATATATATATGTATGATCTAAATTTGGACTCACAACCAATAAATTATAGTGTTCATTTTAAATCCATTACTTTAATTTTCGGTGACTAAACCATGACTACCAATTTTATACTATTTTTACCTTATTTTTTATTATGTGGATTTTATAAGATAACTTTTTTGAACTGATTCAAATTATTTAATGGGTTACAATATCATATTAATATGAATGTAAAATATGTAATATTATTTGATCAATTTCACTTGTTAATTATGTAAACTACAAAGGGATTAATATTCTTAGTTGTTTCTATTGTTTTCAAGTTTGAGACTAAATGCAGGTGGTATAAAGAGTTGTAAGTTGGATCAAGTGTTGCTTGGATTAGGAGATAAGTATCTAGATGTTCCTAGACAAAATCATCAATATTTGGATGATATATATATGTTAACATCTTATTTCTATCATAATCATATGGTATATGCCTCTATAATTGCATATAGGCTCTTACACATGATTGTGATCAGTTTTTATGTATAATATCAAGGATCATTATGTCCATAATAGTGAGAAACCTATCTCCTTCTCTTTTAAACCTTAGGTCCAATTTTTACACTAGGTTTAAGCTTGAAGAGGGGGAAAGTCATGGGTTGAGATGACCGTAACTAGTCCCTAATGAATGGTTAAATGTTTCCTACATTTTTAATACTCTAAAGAGGGAATTAAAATTCAATGTATCTCTCCATGTTAGGTGTATGTGTTCAATAGTGTTCCTTTAATGAATACAACCTTGATCTAGCTTTTGAAACTTTGAAAATGTAAAATTTTTCTTGTCTTGAGTTATTCATACATAGGCTATGACTTACTCCTAGTGACTAATGGATGATTTAGAAAGAATAGGGTGGTTCTTTTAAAGGTGTATGTTATTTTGTGTGAGTGGTAAATTATCACTACATAGGAATATGATTAAACCTATTGTATATATATGAGGGAATATTTGGGTACTTTATCATGCCACTGAATTGTGTAATGTACCATACTACCCTTAAAGATAATTGATTTTTAAAAAAGACCATTACTTTACATAGGTATGAGTTTAACATATTGAGAAAAGTATAGTATTATATATGTATCTAAGTCTGATAGGCTAATTTTTAATTTAATAATTTTGATGTAATGATCTAGAGATAGTTTAAGTATGATTTTAATAATGTTATGCATAAAATATGGAATTCCTATAGATGGTTGATATCAAATTTGGAAGGTCATACCCATAGAAATAACATGGATGAGAGAGAAGGGCATGGAAGAGCCATATGTGCATGCACAAGTCATGTAAGGTGCATGTAAGTTAAAATTAACATTTCTATGTGTCCAAAAAAAAACTAGTGCCTAAAAAATCCCCCCATTCATTATAATATTGAATTGAAATAAAGTGTTATAGTAAAAGGATACAAAGATGTACTTGAGTGCATATAACACACTTTGTATTTAGGATGATGCTCAAAATGTGTAACTTTCTCCAATAAAAATAGTAATTAACATGCAAAAATAAATTTCCATACATGAAAATTAAAATTAAAAAAAATGAAACTTAAAGAGTAAGGAAGGAATATACTTTTGATTAGGCAAACCATGTTCCTTGTATGATGTTTTTAGAGGTGATTCTTCCTTTTTGAATCATTGGATGATATTGATTTATGTTGAATAAATTATATAATTAGGGGATGACCATTCTCAAATTTATATATGAAGGAAGGGCCATGGTTTGGGAATAGAAATTCTTTAGCCCTCATTAAGAGGGATTTGTGTTTTGGCCTTTAAGCACCACTAAACCTCAACTACACTACTAATTTAAATAATATTGAACCTTAATATTAAAATGGGAGACATATATTATCCTTATGGATTAATTCACAGGTATTTAAGTCTCACTAAACCTGAATCACATTAATTAAAATTAATAAGTAAACCAATACATATGGACTAATAGATTCAATGTGATCATTGATATGTACCATTGATGCCATAATATAAATTTATAATAGTGTTTATGTACATAAACAATATTAATTCCCCATAATGTGATCTAAATTATGAACATGATATATAATGTTATGTAACCATATCTCATTTTGTCCCAAATCTAAAGAATCTAAAAACTTGTAACTTTTATCCTATAAAATGTGTGCACATGCATTACATATGACCTAAAAATATATTCAAATCTATAAATATCAAAATATTGTAATTCATGTTCCTATAAATTATGTGCATATAAATGATATATGCCTTAAAAAGTGATTTGATCTATAAATATTTATTCCATATCTAAACCAATCTAAAATCTCTAAATCATTTAATGTGTGCCAAAATCTTAATTTTATGTACATTGAGACTTAGATATCTATGAAAAGCCCAATAATATGAAAATATTTCTAGGTGAGGGATGTATCCCATGAATTACTAAAAAAAAAGAGTTAACCACATTATGCTATGTAAAAATATGTAATCATGTAGAAGTAGATGATGACATGTGGAGAATATGTCATCATAGTAATGAATGAATAATCAAAGAATATATAAAACATGTAATGAAAGGAATTTCAAGATATATATAAATTATACATGTATTAGTAACCATCACTGGTATAATTAATAAATAATTAACTACATGTGAATGTGTATTATGTGAATCATGGTACTAAACATAAATGGGGAGTTATGTGATATATATCATGACACCAAAAACTAAAAAAAAAAAGATGAAAATAATATATTTATCCACTCATAATCATATAATCTCATGGCCATGGCACACACAATAAATCACACATATTAGTAATCAATGTTACACAAGGTCAAGGTTTATACATGATGGACAACCAAAAATCGCACAAGGCCAAAGGCCTAAATAAAGAGGAATATAATGATACACTAAATGAATAAAAAGTCATGAAATAATTATAAGGACCAAAAAAATCATAATCAATTATTATCTTATATGAAATGAAACAACAACAATGAAACATAGAACAAGTGAAAATAGTCCACACTATCTATGTATGTAAATTTTATATCATAAAAAACTATCATATTAATTAAATGTAGCACTATAAATAATATAAATGAGAGAAAAACATGTGTATTAAATCAATTTATCTCAATTAATATAAATTTAAAGTTCATAAAAAGATATAAATTGTAAAAATGTTACCTATGGAGTTATATGCCCTAACATTGGCATGGCCCCTAGTTATAGGAATGCCCTACATATATGTATCCATGTATCTTGTGTAACCCATCTTTATTACATCACACTCATATATACTATTAAATTCACGTGTTTATGGAAAAGGATATGTAGTTGACCAATAAAAAGATAAAAAAACATAAATGAATAATGTGAACTAGCAAAAAAAATGTAATGCTTAGGTCTTGATTTTTGGATTTTTTAAATATTTATATTTTTTTATAATTTTAAAATATTTTTATAATTTGTAAATTCTAATTAATTATCTAATCAAGGGGATTTTCATGTGTAGGAATTGTATCAAACATGAGAATTGGATCTTATCATGAGTAAGTATCATCATGTGCATCTATATCTAAATAATAAAAAAGATCTCATGTTATAATTAAACCATCATTATAATCTTGACTCATAGGATATTATGTATTATTAGTAACTATATGTAGCATAATAACCTATGTAATTTATTGTATATTGGCATAAACATGTTCTTGTGTTCATTTTGGATCACATTGATCTATCTTTAACACTATTTTAATGTGTGATAGAGAAGATAATGGTTGTTTTTAATCTTGAATAACTTTTTGATGTAATGGGTGTTCAAGTATTGGTCATATAGGAAATTAAACTACTTTCCTATAAAATCTCTTAATAGAATGAACATAAATAGGTGGAGTAACTAAATGTTTAGAATGAAACTAAATAGTTGGAATTGTTGATAATGTAGAATGAAACTAAACATGTTGAGTAACTAACTATGGTGGTGGGGGGGGGTGGAGGAGGCAAATCCCCTAGTTGAATAGGATAATCATGGAATACTTGAAACTATGACCATGATGTTGTAATGTGTAAAATTGACACATTTATGCACTAAATATTGTGTTTCTCAAAGATTTATATATATGTGCATCCTAATAACATCTAAAATACCCTTGTATTTAGTAATACCAAAAATAAACTATCCATTACTATAGGGCCTAACTTAATAGGTATAAAAATTCATCCCAAGGGCTTTTATTTATGTCCATAAAATTCTCATGTGTATCCAATAGTATGAATAAGTTTCATTCTACAAATATTTTCACTTGACCATTATATATCTACCATGACACTAAGTCTAAAAAATGATGTATGCTTATAAAAATAATGAATTAAAATTAGATTCATCTTCCAAAAAATCATTGTAATCAAATGAAATTGTAGTTCATTGTATTGATATTTCCATAGGTCTAAAAATTATACCATCCAATTGGTTATCATATATTGAAAGAGGATAATGTGAATTATATATCATATGCACCTTATCAATATCCTTAATTTCTATTTCCACATCATTTTGAAAAGGATTGAAAAATATTTTCAACTTTTCATTCCCATTAGGTTGTGGTCTCTAATCAGTCACAGGTGTGTCAATATCAATAATGTTACCATTAATGAGATATTTTATCTTTTGTCTTAGATTGATGCACTTATTTGTAAAATGTCTAACACATTGATGATAGTCACAATATACATTAATAAAATATCCATTTGGCATAGACCTACTTATAGCAAAATATTATGGGGAAGGAGAGATATAAAGTTACAATCTATTACTTTCTATAATATTATATGAGGAAGTTGAGGTAATCATGAAAAATACATCCTTTATGGAGTAGATAGGATAATCTAATTAGTAGGCCATAATATTACATTAATTATTTTTTGGCCTTATTATTAGTGTCATTTTATTTAACCTTAAAACTTCATTTTATTTTAATTTTTGTAGTTTAAGTAATTGTTACATTGGGAAAATGTTTGATCTTGTTCAAAGATATGAGAATAATGTCTTAATATAATTATAAGGAATAACTCATCAAATTATTTAACCTCTTGAACAAAATGGACTCATGAAGAGAAGCAAGCAAAAAATATCTTTAATATATATTGTAACTCATTATTAGCCATAGGATTTTTCATCTTATAAAGCATGGCCTTATTTTTAAGTGCATAGTCACTAATTAGTTCATTGGATCATTTCTTAAGTTTTTCAATTCCACTATAAGAAAAAAAATTCATTGATATTGATTGAAAAATGTGCTAAAATGGATTTTTCAAAGTATTAAATGCATGAAGTGATTGGAAAGGTATATCATAAAACCATCACAAATCATAGTCCTTATGAATTCAAAAAAATAACTTAGTCAATAATATGTCATTAGATGCATATTCCAAACATACTATGTGGAATATTAATAGGTAGTGTTCTATATCACCTTTACTATCACATAATGTAAGTTTAGGAGATATTAAACCTATAGGTAAAGGATAAGTTGAAATATCTTGTGATAATGGATTATTACGTAATGCATGAGAATCCATTTAATGACATTTTATATAATCACCCTGATCTAACTACAATACTTTATCCTAAAATTGTATACTCAAGGGATTCTATAGTAGGAGAGGATGATGTTTTCAAATGAGTGGACATATTAGGATGTACATCGATTGGTTGTGTAGTGATTTAACATTTTTGGGAATAATGGTGTATTATTCCTAATTTAGTTAAAAGGTCTGAATAGTAAATCAGTAAATAAATATGCAATAATTAATCTACTGATTTGTGTAGACTAGATTGCAATTTTGAATTGTCTAAAAATAGTAATAAGATATGGAAAAGAAGACTTATCTAGAAATTAAATGATACAGTTGAGATAGGGTCTAATATTTACTATGCAGGACTAGGACACTATCATAAACTGAGATCTAGTCTTCATTTTATAATTTGATAAGAGCACTAAAACTAGATAAGAGTGGCACTAGCACTATAATCCACCTCTTACACTATTGTCCTAAGGATCTACACTTTTTAGGATCTGTTTGCTATGTTTATATGACCCTATCTATGAAGTTTAGGTATCTAGAAGTCTATAGAGCTCCTTGTAGAGTATATTTTCTCTTCAAACCCTATGTTCCATTATACTTTGACCAATTTTGAGAAAGAGGGGTGGGTTAGTGTGTGTAAGATTCATTGGACATGGATCCACACCCCTTGTGTGGGCACACTACCTACATACCAATAGTCTGAAAAAGGATCAAGCTATATGTATTTCTCCCACTTGATGTGCTTTATACAATTATGTGTATGAAGATGCAGAATGTTAAACTAGATGTGCTTGAGGTGGATAGGGATTGGTGTAAGGATTTTAATAAGATTGTAAATGTATTAGTTGGCTATATGTAAAGAATAGGGAAGATTTCTTGATTAGTCTTGCTTGTATTCTTGCTTGCTTAGAGATAATTGCCAACCCTTTCCAAATTATCTTTGAATGAGATTTTATAGGGATCTATTAGTCATGGGTTGAATCTACTTACATTAGATTGACAAGGAAAATGATGGAAAACTAGAATGAAATGATCATTAAGGATGAAAATGCATTTGGATAGGAGCATCAAAAGTGGACAGGAGTGGCATCGACACTATAGTCCTAGTGTGGTGTTATTATCCTAAGAAAATGGGACTTGGGGGATGGATTAGTCATAGAAAAAGGGATCTAGCTCAGCTAGGATCAAGTTTAGAAGGCTATGAATGACTAGAAATTAGTGAAAAAATGCTTATGAGGGTAATGAGAGAAAATAAGAGGGACCTATGGGTTAGGTGTCATTATCCACACTCAATTTACCAATTTTTATATTTTATATGACTACATTTATTCCCCCCCCCTTTATTCTAGTGATGCAATGAAGTGAAATACTAGGATAAAATAAAAATAGAAAGCGCACCTAAACTCACCTACAAGGGTGAAGCTCCTGAAGCTATGTGATGTTGGGTGTGCATAGAGAGACCACATTATGAAGTATGAATCTATAAGAAGAAAAATAGTAGATTAGTTCTTACTAGATATTCTATATCTAAAATAAGAACATACAATGTTTGGTAAGAGAGAGAAGAATATAAAACAATGCATACACCTCATCAGGTATGTGAACCAATACAAAACATTTTGTGTTGTTGAGTAATGCTAGGTGATACTAAGTGATGTTG
The DNA here is from genome assembly GCA_037957365.1 of Torreya grandis. Taxonomy (NCBI): domain Eukaryota; kingdom Viridiplantae; phylum Streptophyta; class Pinopsida; order Cupressales; family Taxaceae; genus Torreya; species Torreya grandis. Next base: position 729,628 of record JARHVA010003361.1, read on the forward strand.
AATGTGTGTTATACAAAGAGTAATATCATGAATAGAGTTGAATGCTCAATTTCTTGAGAGTGGCTCAAGAATGCAAAGGCTAGCCCTTTGGCTCCATCATCTCCTAATAAGTGAAGTTAGGTGATCATGCATATACTAATTGATGTTTGGACTATGTGTCTAATCCCTCTAGATAGGTGGCTCAAAAATAAAAAGGCTAGCTAATCCTTTGGCTCCATCATTGCTCTATGAAGTGAAGCTTTGAACTAATACCAATATGAAATGTGTGTCATATGAGATTGATATTGAATCTTATGAATGCTCTATAATCTGACAATGTTGGCATGGATAGCTGAATGTATGCTAAAAACTAGGCCACTCTAAAATATGGATATTAGGCTTATATGAAATCCACTCCAAAACTGGTGCACTAGGCTTATATAAAAGCCAATCTTAAATGTGGAAGTTAGGCTTATATGAAATCCACTCCAAAATGATGCTAACCAACTGTAGATGGAATAAGGCACATAATTACTAAGAATGCCTAGGTAATACTAAAATTGAAAAGGAAAAGAAAACAAATGTTCCATGCATATTACCCCTAATCACTAGTGTTTAGAACATGGATTCTGATCTAGAAGTTATATCAACTACCATGTCTAAAATTAGAAGTGAGAGCCATCATGTCATGCATGATGCCCCCTATATCTAGATTCTCTAAGCAAAAGTTTACTAAAAACTATTGATTCTAAATTGGTCTAGTTATGAAAAACTATAGTTGAACCTAGTTTTCTATTTTCTTCTAGAAAGTTTGGTTTTTTGTTGTTTGGATAGGAGCATCGAAAGTGGAAACTAGTGAAACTAGTGTTTTAGTCCAAGTTGGGCACTATTGTCTTGGGCTAAATCTGATGATTGTTATAACATTTTCACTATCTATTTAGTCTTTTCTAACTGGTTTGATGTCTGGTTATTATTTTGGGTGTGTTAAATGTTTCTTTTTTAATCCTTAAGAGTTCTGATCTCTATGACAAAACCCCTATTTATTGACCCCTCTTATAAGAGTAGGAATGAATACCCTATAATGACTACCCTCAAAATAAATATCCATGCAAGTGTGTTAGCTATAAAGATACATGATATAATAATGATAATCGACAATATATCTCAAGATATATCATGGTTTGTATTGAGAGATTATTAGATCAACATGGGTATGACTAGATAGATATAATAATGTAATAGCATGTGCGATGTACTAAATTAGAACAATAAGTCTGATTAGTTTTTAGTTGTTAGTTGTTATTTTTCATGGAAGGATGGAGAATGATGTCCATCATGACATCCAAGAAACCAAGATAATGCATGATGTGGATCATGGCATTTCAAACAATGGAAAAGCAATAAGCAATCAAGCACACAAGGCAAGAATCAAGAAGCATAAAAAATGGTCAAGGGGCCAAGAAAATAAGGGATATGGGTACATGTCATTTAAACTATAAATCAATCATATAAGTCATGTTCAAATGCCACATACACATATGATTGAAACAATCCCCAATTAGATAGAAGAGTACATGCAAAGGACATTTGCAAATGTCTTAAGGTATACATATGAATAGTAGCAAAGGACATTGGAAAATGTCTTGAGGCACACACAAGACATAGAATCAAAGGACATTGGCAAATGTCCTAAGGCATATACATGAGACAAATAGGAATTGATAAATGTAATCACATCTAGTTATAAAAAGCAAGAAACAAAAGCATGTAATAACTAAAAATGCAATCACACCTAACTAATCAAAGTAAGAAGTGAAATTATGCAACACATGTTAGTACAAGACTATGTATATGCTAAAAAATACACAAGTGATATATAACAGTGAGTGTCGATAGATTAATATGTGTAAACTAGTAAATAATGTACATCAACATGATAACTAGAGTGTATGGTGTAAGAATGACATAAATTGGATGGTTTATTCATGTAGAAGATTCCCATAATGGGTATGTATATTTATGTGTATCTCAAATGTATAAGTAGGATGTCCCCTCAATAGGTGGAGTAAAGCAATCAAGAATCTGGATGTTACTACACACACTCAAAGAAGATTAAGTGAAGCATGGTAATGTAGATAAATTGATAAGCAATAGCATAGAACAACAAAATTAAGTCTATAATAGTAGTATAAAAATGTAAATAATGGATAATTCATATAATCAAAGTATTTTTGGTGTTTTGACATATTTGAATGTTTTTGTGTTTTTAATATGTTGTATTATTTTTATGTTTTGAAATGTTGTAAACTATGTACAATTAAGCATAAAAGCCTATCTATAGGTAAATTGAAGAGAAGCTATGTATAAGTAAACTAGGAAGGGATGATACTAACTGATGAGTCTCATAGGACACTCCCTATCATAATGTTATGTATCAAGGAGAGGAATCATGCATGATCATGAAGCATGATGGAAATGCTGAGACTATGGCTCTGAAATCTATGTATACTATAAATACTCTAAAATATATAAAGTATAAACTAAGTTTGGGGTCACCCTATAACTCTAAGAAGTGGAGGCAACTTTAGGGATCTTAGGGACCTATCTAGTAGTAGGAGAATCTCTTTAAACATTTTCTCTATGAGTAGAGGCATGAGATCTCAATGATACTACCCTAGGTGTGAACATTATAGCTAAAAGCTATCTAAAAATTTGAAGATATGGAGGTGTATGAACTATTTTTGTTAGAAATGGATGCCTCAACTATGCTTAAATTAGAACTGGAGGAAGAACTATAATTGGTGGAGAAACTAGAATTGGAGGGTGGACTAAAAATAGTGACTACAAAGTAGAAGATGGCTCTGAAGTGGGGAGTGGTAACTCATATTGAAATCCACCAACTATAAAAACTTGATTAGCATGAATGAATTTCATGAATCTATGAAATTTTTAAGGTATTGCTTGAATTTTTTGGATCCATGGTCGACCAAGCAATATATCAAAAACTCTTGCACTAGGAACTATAGTGAATGGTGTGGCCATGTGTGTTAGACCAACCTATAGAGGAAGTACAATCTCAACTAATGAACTCTATATATACCCACTAAATCTCCTAATAACTATGTTCATCAAGGTAATATCTTACTTTGAATATCCCAAATGCTATATTAATGTCATAATGCAAATGTTCACATTGGATCCATTATCTATGATAATACTATGAATAGGATGATTATGAATGTAAGCTCTAATAAAGAGTGCATGATAATTTTAATCATCCTTGATGATATCATACTTTGAGAAGGAGATGGAAAGTCTAGCTAGAACTCTAGAATTGTATACACCAATCATGTTACTCAAAGGATGTGTCTCAACTAAAGGTGCCTTGTATGTATATGGTGGCATATGTGCATGATATGCATGGTTAACCCTTGATGTGTCCCCTATCTCTTATTTAGAATGATGTGGAAATCGATATGATAAGATTTTCAAAGCTTTATCTTATGTTTGCTTTGCTTGATGAGGCTCACTTGAAGTGTCAATATCAATATGATTACCATCTATCAAATCCTATATCTTATGTCTCAAATTGATGCATCTATTTGTTATATGGCCTAGTGCCCTATAAAAATCACAAAATGCATGTCGATCATATCCTTGTGAAAGAGGCTTTGTTGGGTCAACTTCCCAAACAAGAGGGAGAGATATGATGTTACATTCTAATAGTTATTATAATATTCTAGTAGGAAAATGGTAGATTGGTAAAGGTTTATTGAGGAGGTGCTAATAAAACCACTCATTGAGGGGGCTCTAAAGCCATATTAACTATTGGTTGATTATAACTCTTACTATAATTTACCTTAACTTTATATGGGACTTAATTGTTACTCTTTTTTGTTGTTTCTAAGATACTTTTATACTTTTTTTTTCCCATTGAAATTAGTTTGACTTCCCTTTCCTTTACCGTGTGACACAATTCAGTGAAGGAAGAGAATGTTTTGAACATAATTGATTCATGTAAAGTCGGTAGAAGACTCTTTTTGAAGATATCTTGTAACTCTTGATCAGCCATGGGGATAGTCATCTTAGCCAAAGTAGTCTTATATCAAAGAACATAATCTATGAGATGCTCATTTGACCTTTATTTTTGTTGTGCAACTTAGGCATATGAAACCTTATCACCAATGTTAATATTGAAATGAGCTAAGAACATGTTGGCTAAAGGATTAAATGCATTGACCGACTAATTTGGTAGACTATAGAACCATTGTAAATAATAATCCTTTAGGATCCATGGAAATAGTTTGGTAAGTAACCAGTTATTTGGTACATAGTCTAGGTATGTTGCATGAAAATCTCTCAAATGTGTCTCTAGACCACCTTTTCCATCATATAGAGTAATATTGGGTTGAAAAAAACCTTATGGCAAGGTTGTAGAAGCAATGTGACATGCCAATGGTGTATGTAGTAAATCAAAAGAATCCAAAGCCTGTGTAGGTCTAGAGGAACCTTGCTCAAGATGTATCACCTTAGATTGAAGAGATATTATCTCTTATACAAGGGATGCCACATCAAGAGACAAAGATGTAATAGTTTTAGTTGGTGGCATAGAGGTAGGTTGGGTTGATATAAAGGGTTGTTGAGACATAGTTTCCCCCATAGTGTCATTTGCAACTAGTTGCTCTAAAGGAATGGAAGACTGAACTTGCTTAGCATTTTTAATTTCCATGATAGATTGTAAGATAAGAGTAATATCATGGGGATGGTCTTGGATTATTTCTATAAAACTTTGTAGGATCAAATATTTATTGAGGATAGCTTTATTATCACTAATTGGTGGAAGTGGATCAGTAGTTCAATGTGGTGGAGCATGAGCATTGGTGTGTACATCATCATTATTATTTTCATACGACTCATTATTAGAGTTATCTTTATTAAAACTAGTGTAATCTAGATGTGTATAATCTATAATAGGAACCTAAGTTGGATGTCTATCTGTGTTATATTATCAATTTGTAGGAATTGAGGTGAATTCAGGAGGATTGCCACTAAGTCTTTCACTTCATCTTGAAGGAAGAGATGTAAGAAATTTAGGTTGAATAAGTAAAACAACTTGATTAATAGTAGAAAAGAGCAAATAGATATAACTTAAATAAAGAACTGGAATATTCATAAAAAGTATACGAAGTTTGCATACATGTAAGGTGATACCTCAATAAGCAAATAGGAACTAGTACATGCAACTAAGATTTGAAAGATAATTATTTGAATAATTTACTATAAAATTTGAAATTGAAAGTAAATTTATGAGTTATATATGCAAGTAAAAAATCAAAAATTTATTGAAAAATTTGTGATTTAATAGGACTTAGTAGATGCAATTAGGGTTTTTTTTAAATAAATATTTTTTCAAATTACTACTAATTTTTTTATTTTAATATGCTAGTAAAAAATCAAAAAATTAATGGAAAATTACTAGGACCTAGTATGGGAAACTAGGTTTTGAAAAAAAAAAAATTACTAAGAAATTTTAAAATTAAATGCTAGTTTTTTATTTTATTATGTAGGTAAAAAATCAAAAAAATATAAGAAAAATCAGTAAGAAATTTACCCTAGGGTTTCTAGGGTTTTTATGTGCAAGCAAAGTAAGTCAAGTTCACCAAATGATTTAACAATTTTGGGAATATTGGTGTATTATTCTTAATTTAGTTAAAGGGTCTAAGTAGTAAAATCAATAAATAAATATGCAATAATTAAGATACTAATTTATGTAAACTAGATTACAATTTTAACCTTTCTACAAATATTAATAAGAGATGGAAAAGAAGACTTTAATTGGAAATTAACTGATATGACTACGATAGGGTTTGATATTCATTATGCAGGACTACGACACTATCACAAACTAGGATTTAGTCTTCATTTTGTAATTGGATACGAGCACCAAAATTGCATAGGGTGGCACCGATACAAAGGAAAATAATATGTAATTATTATAATCATATCTTGAGTTAGAAAATAAAAACTATGTATGTCCATTAGAACCATGTGTAATTTGTGAATTAGCTAAAATCATGAATCAAGTCTGAAGAGTAGTTTTTAAATACATAAATATTAAACCTTATAAAGGAGGATGAAACCCTAGGGGAAATATGTGCTCTTTCCATGTTTGATACAATATGAATGTTCACCAATATGTCTCACCTTTTTTTTAATGTGACCCTAACAAGACAAAACCTTTAAATTAAGTCAAATTAATTAATGCACTAAAATAACATGAGTTTGAATGTAAAAGGTATAATATTATTTGATCATTTGAAATTGATAAGGAAATTACTAAGGGATTAAGATACTTGGAGTGTTTTTATTTTGTGTAGTTATGAGACTAGATGTAGGTGGAAGATGGGGCTGGAAATTAGATCAAGATTCATTTAGATTAAAAGCTAAGTATTTGGATGGGCATGGATAAAATTTCAGTCTCCACATAGTTTTGATATGTGTTATCATTTATATTTTTTCAAATGTTAATTGTAATATCATGCCTCTGTTTCTTTGTATATTCAACTTCCCCCTCTTTTAATATGTACTTATGTGTGATATCAAGGCTCACTAGGTGTGCAATATCTAGAAACATGTCTCCTCTTTAAACTAAAAATTTGTAATAATTATGGGTTGAGTTTACCCCAAACACCAACTTGTACATGGTTGAGATCTACCTACATATTCAACACTCTAAAGAGGGAAGTAAGACCACATGTAGTTCTCCTTGTTAGGTGTATATATGAAATAATGCCCCCTTAATGAATGGAACTTGTGATTTAGATTTCAACACTTGGTAAATGTAAATTTTGGCTTAGCTTGAGTGTTTTAGACTTAAGCTAGGACCATGTCCTAGTGAATTATAGTTTACTTGGAAAGAATAGGGTAGTCCCTTTGAATGTGTAATTTATTTCCTATGAGGGATATATTCCTACTAGATAGGGAATAGGCTTAGACCTATTATGTATTTATAAGAGACTTTTTGTTTATTTTATCATGACATTGACATGAAAAATGTATAAGTTGACCCATGAATATAAAATAAATTTTAAAAATGACTATTACTTGGTGTTGGGATGGTTTGATTATATTTATATGCCTATATATTTCATAGACATTTGAATTTGAAAGACTCATATAAAAGGCAAAAATATTGATCTGATGGTCTAGAGACATTCTATATATGATCTTGTGTATGTTATCCATAGAATATGGAATTATTGGAGATTAATGATAGTAACTTGGGAATTGTATACCCATTAAAAACATGTGGGTGTGAGATAAGGGCATGTAAGATCCATATGTATATGAAATAGGTCTTGTAAGGCAAATATAAGTAAAATTTGACATTTTAAAGTCTATAATATCAAATTTTTATGCCTATAAATAGAATTTAATGCTTTCTTGACATGTGCAATCAATGTTTTCTCTTGGTCACCTATATGGACATCTAGTAAGCTCATTTTATAGTCAAGGCCATCAAGAATTTGTCACTACACATTTGGGATGTTCACTTCCAATCAAGTATCTAATCATTCCCACACAAATTTCTTTATAATTCTATGGTGTGAAGATTATTTCACCATAACAAATTATTATTTGTATCTCAAGTATCTTACATTATTGCACACTAATTTCATAATTTGATTGCCAATATTAGTGACTAAGTGACTTAATGTTTCCATCCACATGCCATTAGCATTGATGATATTTGTAAACCAATATGTCTATCTAAATTTAGGTAATTATATTAGTTAGTTAGGATAGTCATATTTATTCCATTTTACTTTAGTATGTATCATACATTTTTACCTTACTTTGGATTAATAAATATAATCAAGCATTAAAAAATTTATATTTATATTTTTAAAAAATATATCAAGAATCATAAATTTAATGTGTCCTATGGCTTATTGAACATGAGAAATATATAAATGACTAAACATATAAAGTATAAAAAGCATTGGTTGTATTATTCACTATATTCTATTTCAGTCACCAAATACACTCTCTAATGATTCTGTGTCAACTCAAATTACGAATAAATTGTAAAAATCCTATAATATTTTTTATTAATGTATAGATGCTTATATAAAAAATATGTCTATTGTGTACTAGAGTTGTATGAGATGACTACACTAATATATACTTATTCAGCATAACGTATTTATACATGTAGAGGTATTTTATGTATTGAATCATGTGAGGCCTTGTGTAAATGATCATTTCCTCCATGTATTTATTAATAACATATATTTTCACTCTTTTGATCAAGGAAAATTTATAAAAATGGGTTAGTTGATTGTGTTTAGATGACCTTAGCCAATCCCCAGTGACTAGCTGAGTATTTCCTACATTTTTAATACTTTGAGGAGGGCTCAAAAAACATGTAGTTATCCCACTGATGTGAGTGTATTATGAATCATGTACATGAAATTTTTTGTGTTATTTTACCTAGGTCCTACTTTGATAAAATCATGTAAAATAGAAATATATCTCTATAAAATTTAAATTTTCTATAAACAAGAAGCTAGGTGTAAATTTATCTAACTATTTTTTAAAAATCAATGATAGATTATCCAAAAATTATTCTAAGGGATTTTTATATAGTTTTATTAATTTTTACTTGGTTAAAAAATTAAACCAAAAATATTAAAACATGTAAAAAAGTGGGCCAAATGGGTCCAAAATAGATCTAGTAGATACATTGGATGTTTCAGATAATTATGGATGATTCTAGTAAACTAGTGCCATAAAAAAAATTAGTAATATCCTAAGGATAAATACAAATAAAATCTAAATAATATGATTAGGGATCCATGTGACAAAATAAAGAAACAAAACTAGAGTTTGTAAGACAACCATGTTGTCAAATGAAGTATGAAAAGGAGTGGATATCAAGGTAAACATTTCAATAAGTTCCCTAAGGAAAACATGTTGATATGTTACTTATGTTAAAATAATGACCTATACACATCAAGTAATTTAAAAATAATTGTAATAATATGTCTTGTATTGAATTTGGCTATCTAAAAATACCCCTTCCTTTTAATACATAATTTGAGTGCAACAAAAATGTGTGTTTAAAGGGATAAAAGTGAATGCAATACTACATTGATAATTATGGACTTAGAATTTACTTTTCTCCAATGCTTCCTAATGTCAATGTTTACCTATGATAAAATATGTATGTAATCAAACATATTATTATCTAAATAAAAATAAGTATGGTCATAATAATGAAAAATTAAAATATAATCAAATAACAACTAATCCTATATATACGTGATACCATGTAACTCATGGAGTGTGCTCATGTTATGAAGAGTGGAGATGCCATGGGTGTTGAATGACCTAACCCACATGGATATGGTGTTTTTATTTTTGTTCTCTTCTTGGTCAAAAAATTGAACAAGATTTTTAGCATTGTTTGTAAAAGTGTAACTTCATACAAGATTCATATGTAAGATTGGAGGCCTAAACTAGGCTTGTATGTAAAAGTGGAACCATTTATTAGATTCAAATGTAAGTATGAATATATTGAATCAACTATTACAAATGAATTTTAGATTCATAATGTTACCTTCAATACCTTTAGTACCAACTTCAAATATTAAAATTGTAAAAGTGTACGATGAATAATTTTCATGCCCATAATTTGATTGAATTGGTGCCAACATTTGATAGAAAAACCTATAAAACCTTGAGTTATGTTACTTGTGTGATATATTTTTACTATAATTTATCCCAAAGTTTATCATTTATATCATGAAATATCTCAATTTTTATATATCTATATCATAATATTAAAAAATCTAATAATATGAACCAATTCAAACCATATAAATCATATAATTTGGCCCGATTTGAACCAATCCAAACATCTGATCCCATTTGAATATGTGAATCCAATATGACTAACTAAGCTAATCTGAATATTTGTTCCAATATGAAAAATTGAACCAATATGAATATCTAAATTAATGTATAAATACCTCTGTATGCCCCTTTTTAATAAGAGGGTTGAGAATTTAAAAAAAAAATCATGTCAAAATATGTAAATAAATGATATTGTTTCATATGAGGATATAATCATGTGATACACATACAATCACATAAAATGGAATGCCGTTATAAATTAATTGAATCATTTAGATAAGTTAATGCAATTATTATTGATCCATGACAAGTTCTGAGTAATGTAACCTTAAAGTATGGTAAATTCATTTTTGAATTTTGATAATATTTATTTGTTACCAATTAAGGTTAGTAAGCCCCTTGAAATTTAAAAATTTGTATTATAATTTATAGCTTGATATTGTACTAATTTTGACAATATTTTTTAGAAAATAATATAATAAATGTTTTCACAACTATCAATTCATCAAATTCTATAAAAATAATTATATGAATAATATTAATTATCTTGTAGCGTATATTTATCCCCAATCACTAAGTTATGGAAAATATGAACATAAGGAGGATATAGATGCATATAATTTTCATCTTAAGATATAAAATGAATAAACATGCTAATATTACCATGCATAATAATGTCTCACATGTGTTTTAATGCAACTTAAGGGGATTAAAACAAACATATACGTGTATAGATATCACATGTAACATGTGAAATTAGATTGATTTAATGAATTTAATTTTTTTACATGATAACAAAAAAACACACAAATTAAAATTAGGTTGACATTTTTATTTTTAGAGTTCATTAAACTTAGTGCTGATATGCAAATATAATGAGAGGAACTTATAATGATATTTGAGTGATTATAGAGTACACTCTAAGATAAGCATTTTTTAATCTTGGTATGTTAAAAATATATCAATTTTTTTCCATTAATTTAAAAAAACAGTTTAGGTAAATTCATCATTTTTAGGCATTTTAAAATAGTTTGGTGGTGTGTTAAAGGCATCCTACTTAGTTTGGTTATGTTTGGTCCTTGTAAAATCTATCCAAAATTCTATCAAAGTTATTTCCCACATTATTATACTTTGTACATAGGTGTTTAACCTACACCATGTGATTTTTTGAGTGTTAAAAATTAATGATATTATACCTTTGATTATTGTATTTAATTTATGCACTTGATTCATGTTTGATTTGATCTAATTTCCATGTGTATTTTTAAAGTGATATGTGTGTATTAGTGTTTCAAAAAGGACAACATATGGATACCAATTGTGTAGAAAACCTTTTAAGTTCAACTAATGAAAAGTACACATTTATTTATTTATTTATTTTAAAGAAATTAGTTTAGATAATTAATGAGTAATTACAACATCATTTTACTATTTACATACCATTATTAAATTATTAAAAACAAATTAATTAATCTAATTACAACCCATACTCTATCATTTATCCATTGATTCAAGTATATAATTATTTTTCATTTTCATCTCCCAAATTAGATTACAATGGTGCAGAAATAGTAAAAATATGCATCAGATTATAATTCATAAATGAAACTACTATTCATTAATAAAATATTTCCAAATTAGGCTAGTCTAGCTATATATCAAATAATTAACCACTACTACAACATAATATTTGAAAATTTAAATTTATAGAACTATCAACAACTCTACTATGTAGTTATAACAAATAAAATATTATCATAAGTATAATGGTACAACAAATATTCCAAAGGACAACTCAAAATATAAAATAATATCCATAAGTATGTACCAACATAGGTCTAGATTACAATGTAAATAGGGAGAGCATCATCTAGGTGCTTTTATGTCAACCATAGGATATCTGTCTCCCTGACACCTACCTAACTAGGTGTGGCCCTTCCCTTTATGAGGGGGTAAATAATGGTGATGAAAACATTGAGAAATAATCAAAAAAAAATTGTAATATAATCACTATTACACTCAATATCCATATAGACCATGGATAATCATCCTCTATCTAATATGACAACATGTAAGCATATAAATTAGAAGGTATAGTGTATAGATAATGCATATATCTATAACATTAATTTGGCCTAAATTTTTCATTATAGTTTTAGACTTCAAACAAATTTGAGTCATGCCCACACATATCAACAATCTTCTTGAATACATATACAAAAATTTCCATCATGTTAATGGATGATGAGTAACTCAAAGTAGGGATCCCAAACTATTACTTACTATCCTTTAACATGAAGGACCTCTATTTACATTTAAACATTTATGAACAATCTATCATAGCAGTCCATATGAATAAATCAACATAAGAAAAATTTATATGTTTTTATTACATAAAATATTCTTTTTAAGAATTTATTTTATCTTCTCATAAAATTAAAGTACATTTAAATACTATAGTGCATACATCTAGGCAACATATAATCCATAAAAATATTCTCATACAGAATGAACTAGGTATAACTCATATCAAATAAATAACCATATAGGTTTTCAATGACTTAAAATTATTTTTTAATTTTCAAGGACTTAGGGATACTTATCCTTTACATTAAATTTTGTTAAAATACCAAAATTTAAGTTTTTATTTAAATAAATGAATATAATTTCGCATATCCCATAAATCATTCAAAATTCCTTATATAGCATAGAGATAAGAAAATACAAAAAATAATTAATCATAGCTCCTACCATAAAACCATTCCTTAATAAGTAGGTGATATTAACAATGCACAAGGTATTAAATTCAATAAGGTAGAAGGATATTATACAACCCATAACCAAACATTTCCCTCTTAATAATTCATGTCTATAATTTTATGTTGATAGGATACAACCTATATTTTGTTTTTTAATTATATAATAAAGATAAGATCAATCTTTTAAATCTTAAAACTAGGTTATATTTTCCTTTTTATTCATTCATAACCCTTAATAGATATATTATTATATCAAAATCATAAACTATATTTAATAATAACCCAATTAAGAATGCACACAATCCTATGGATGGACCATTTGGTGTAATATTTCAATTTATAAAATGTCCATTATTATCTTAAAACAAAATTATGATACTTTTTGTATCTATTCACCTAGACTCATAAATAAATTTAGATTATCATTGTATTATATAAAATTAAGGTATCCTACATTTAGGCCTATAGGTGGTTATTGAAACCATGTAAAGTTCTAAATATATACCTCTTAAACTAAGAAAGTAACTATAATTAATGGTTTCTAATACACTAGATGATTATCCTAAAATAACAAGATTACTACAATTTATTTTACAACATAAGTAGGTATGTTTGTCATTATGGTTAGTACTAAAAACCTATGGGTGAAAGTGAACTATCACCCTCATGTTTTTAGGTGAACCCTTTTAAATTCAATGCCTAAAGGCCTTTCAACATTACAAATAGTCAAATAAATTCAAGAAAATACTATAAATAAATAACCACTTATAACCACTCCTTAAGTTTTCCATATTTTTACAATTTTTAAGACAAGTAATATGACCAACTAAGTTTTGATTTCACTTCAAATAAATAAAATATTAAATATTACAAAAAAAATCACAACCTAATCATTTTACAATGACCCAAATCATATATTCATTTGAGTATTATTTTCACTATATCAACTCAATGCCAAATTCTACAAAATAACATAACCTATCCAACTCGAACACAAATCAAATCTACCAAAAAATCAATAATTACGTTAATATAAATATCAAATGTTTCCCAAAATGTAAGAATAGAAATTTTCATGACACATATTTATGCATAACAATCTAAGGGATGTTTTGAAGTCACATAACTCTAATCCTAATTACATATTTAATTTAAACAAACACTTTTTTACTAAGAAATGACCTAAATATTTACATAATGGTTGATAACATAATGGTATGGCTTGAAAACAAAAATAGATGACATCATAATAGTTACAATTATAGGCTAATATTCAACAAAATAACCAAGACAATTTCAATCAAATTAGGTTTTATGTCACTTTCCTTTAAAATAATGTTGGTTGCTGACCTTTCTTCTCAAAACATTCCTAAGATTGAATGCCTCCTCTATTATATTCTTTCTCCATGTTCCTTATGTATTTTACCCATTTTTTGAGCTCTTCCATTTATCTATTTGTATTCCTCTAGTTCCATTCTTACCTCCACTATTATTGCAGGAAACTTTGAACTCTTTAAGATACTAGGTTAAGTTCATAATTAATACCTTGACTTTTGGGATAACCATACACATTCCTCAATTACAATAGACCCTTAGCCAATTCAAATTAATTGTATAAATGTTTTCACAATCACCTCATTTTGATAGCAAAATATAATTTGTCAACATCCCTAAATTATCTACATGTTTTTCTCTTTCTAAAACCCTAGCATCAATCCACATTTCTTCTTTTTGGTGGTAAGACCTAATAACACCACATTATCCCAAAAAAATTCAACCAACCAATTATATTAATAAAAAATATTTGTATAACTATTTTAAGATGTTAATACTTAAAATGAATGCTAATGCCACTAAAATGTGGTTAAGTTCCTAAGGTTATAAGGACTTGTAGAAGTTCAAAAATGTTATGAAGTAAACTAAGATAAATACAATCAGAATAATTGTAAACTAATCATGAATAATAAACAAGTATTCTAGATGAAGGTACAATAATCTCCAACCAATATGGTCAAAAACATAATTTTAGAATATTAGTCCACAAACCAAAGTAATGTTCAAATGAATTAATATGTATTAATCATAATTTACGATAATTATAATAGAAAATAAGAATGAATGCAATATTGCAAATACTATCTAAATTCATATGAAATTGGGAGTAAGACATACATCATTATTTTGTCTCAATAAGACAAATAAAAATATAAATATAAAATAGCATACAAATAACATTATTCAAATAATTATGTGCCTATGTATGTTGTTTTGGTTTCATTCTCTCTAGTCTCAACTACTACTATTTGACACCCTCTCCTTTATGACTCTCTCCCTCTAAATTTGTGTTACGAGGGGATACCTTGTACTACATCCACCTCATCCATAAAAAAAGTAGTTAGTTTGAAATTTTAAACAAAATGACTAAAATATTCATAATGGAAATACATTAAATGAAATTCTGCATATTCAATCCAATTCTAAATTAAATCATCTCAAGGTATAATTTTAAAATAATAGTAATGTAGTATACTCATATATAATGACATCATGATTATAATCAATCATAGAAGTAACAAAATAATAATCTCATTAAGTAGCATATATCTAAATATACCATGGAGAATCAAAAAACTAACTAATAAATTTTCTATTCATTTATTTTAAAATAAGTGTTGTTTGTAATGATTAGGATGAGATGTAAATTCCTTCACCTAAAAAATAGTTCATCATCCCGATGATGTTATTACCAAAATAAAATGTTTGAAAATGAAAAAATCTCAACAAACTATATCAAGTAAAAAAAATGAGGAAATATACTGTAAAAATCTTCATAATATCCCATGTGGCATTATATTCAAAATATTATTCCCACTAGACCTTGTATTAAGACACTTATTTGTTACACAAGTTGAGCTTATGAGTTTCAAGTATTCTAATTGGTTATAATGTTACCACTCATGGATAAAAAAACCTATAAATTATTCTAATCAAGTATGTGTGAAGGATCAACCACATATTTATTTAAATAAGAAACATGGAATACATTATGAATTTGTGCTAAAGATGGTGGCAAAGCTAGCTTGTAAGTAACAAGGTTAATCACTTACAAAACCTCAAAAGGTCTTACAAACTTGAGTGCTAATTTGGTGGACTTACCAAATTTGATAGAGCTCTTTTGTGGTTTAACATGTAGAAAACCTTTATCTCTAATTGATACCTACCTAACTATTCTTTTTAGATTAGCATATTTTTTTTTTAATCATTATTGTCAACCAACATTTTTCTAATTAGTTTTACCTGCTCTTCCATTTTAGCAAATATTTTAGGTCCAAAAACCACTATCTTATAATTTATCATAGATGATAGGTGTTTTACACTTTATGTCATATAAAGCCTCAAATGGTGCCATTTTTAAAGTTAAATGAAATGATCTATTGTAGGAAAAATCAACCAGTGGAATGTATTATTCCCATTTATATTTTTGGTCCATGTGATAGATCCTCAAAAGATCTTATAAAAACTTATTTACTCTTTCATTTTCCCCATATATTTCAAGATGATAGGTTGTACTTAAACTTAATTTATTTTCTAAGGCTACATTAAGGTTTGAAAAAATATATAAGTAATACAAGGATCTCTATCTGAAATGATTTTATATGTAAAACCATGCAATCCATTAATTTCATGTACAAAACATTTTTCCAAATCTGAAGCATCATTTGTCAAATTACTTAGTATGAATGTGATACTTTGGTTATCTTATAAATTAAAATAAAAATCATATCATGTCTATTTATTAACATAGTAAGTCCTTTAAAAAATTACATACTAATGACTTTCCATTTCCATTCAACAATGTCATGTGGGTAGAATAATCTAGTAGATGAACATGTTCAGCCTTTATGTACTAACATTGCAAACATCTAGACACAAAATTAGTTGTATTTTTCTTGATTCCAATCTATAAGTACAATGGTTTCAGTTCTACCATTAGCTTTGTTACTCCTATATGACAAAAATAGGGATCATTATGCATTTGCTTAAGTATGGTATCTATCAAAAAAATTATTTATCAAACACACATTCTTCCATTAAACATTAGAATTCTATCACTTTCAAAGTTAAATCCTTCATAATTATGATCTTGAGGATTTTCTATAACTACTTATCTAACTTTCTCATAGAATTCAATTCCTAAAGAAAAAATTAAAAATTGATTTTTGAAAGTGATTATCATAGTAGCCACATCGATTATGTACCTTTTTTGGCTCAGTGCATCTATAACTATGTTCTCTTTACCTTTATGTATATGATATCAAAGTCATAATCTAAAAATAATTCAATCCATAGTATTTTTTGAGCATTTAAATTTGGTTGAATAAAGATATAATATATCCCTATATGATCTATTCTAAGCTTAAATGGTTTACCCAAAAACTAATGTCTCCAAATATGTAAGGCATGCACTATTGTGGCTAATTCATAATCATGTGGAACATAATTATCTTCATAAGAATTCAATTTTATAGAATCACATGGAACCACTAAGCCTTATTGTAGTAATAATTCACCTACACCATCCCTAGAAGAGTCTATTACCACAACAAAATGTCCATTAGGACCTAGTACATGCATAATTGGTGCCAAGCTAGTTTTATCCTTATAAATTTTTAAAGGATTATTCACATTTATCACTCCAAATGAAATGTTATTATTTATATTACAAAGAGGTAATGGATTTAGATATCATAGATAAATTGGGTAAACATTTCCAATATTACCTTAGTAAACCCATAAAACTATGTACCTCATTCACATTTTTAGGTGGAAAACATTCCATGATAGACTTAATATTTGAAGGATCCACTAATATTCCCTCTATTAAAATGATATCCCCAATTATTGTACTTTATTTTGAAATAAAACATACTTATAAATTTTTATATAGAGCTTATGTTTATACAGGATTTGTAAAACCAACACAAAATATCGACATGATCTTCCTCACTTTTATATTATATCATATTGTCAACTAGAAAGATGAGCATAACCTAATCTAAATAGTCTATGAATACATTTTTTATGGTATTCAGGAATGTGTTGGGTGCATTAATTAGACTAAGAGGTAGAAATATAAATTCATAGTGTGTATACCTTATCTTGAAATAATTATTAGGAATATCTTCTTCCTTGATTCTCAATTGATGATACCCTACTCTAAGGTTAATCTTCAAAAATACTATCACATATTGCATTTGATCAAAATATTTTTCAATGCATGGTAAGGGATACATCTTATTGATTATTTCCTTGCTTAACACTATGTAATTTAAACATAGGTGAAGTATTCCATCCTTATTTTTAATAAAAACCATTGGTGTTACACCCCATGGTGAAACACTTGGTCAAACTATCCATCTGGATAAAATCTCAAGTTATGAGTTTAATTTGACTACCTCTATTACTTTAATTTAGTAGGTAGCCTTAGACCGAGGCTCAAATCTTGGAATTATTTTAATTTTTAAGCTAAATTTACTTTTGGTAAGTAATCTAAGTAAATCTTATAAAAACACATCTTTAAATTATTTCAAAAGGGGATAATCCTTTAACTTAGACTCCTTAGGTTCTTTGACTTTATCTACCTTGACCATGAACACTTGAAATCCTTTCCTTTGAGCCTTATTCAATTTAATTACTAAAATTTACCTTAACTTCAACTCTTTATTCTCACTTTTGATTTGGGTTTGATTTCCAAAATCATGTAAACATTCAACCCTTTTAAAGAACCATTAAACCTTTGCCTCATGCTTCCAAATCCAATTTACTCCTAAGATCAAATCACATGGCCCTAATAGATATAAAAACAAGTATAATATAGTGATGAATTAAAGAAATTGTACCTTTTATTTTATAAGGAATTTGTTTCCTTTTATCCCAAATTCATTTCCATACTACACAATCCATGCATTTTCCATATGCCTAGCTTTCCTAGGTAGTTTATTTAGCATTTTAAGATAAATAAAAAATTCATTGGCTATATTATCTATCAAATTAGTAAAAAAAAATACAAAAAAAGTACATGACTCTTTAATAATAGAGGCCTAAAACTCAACTTGATTATTTTCAACCACTATATTAATTTGTTGTTGGAATGTTCCCTGTTGTGATGATGATGTTGAAGGATTATTTTTTTTGCTCCCTATCTTCCACTAAGGATAGTATTTATCATCATGATCTCATCCACAAGTGAAACATCCACCAAGAATTCTTTTTATCTTATATTTGTTTCTTATTATAAATCCTTCCATGAAACCATTATTGGGGTTATTATTCATAGAAGCATTATTAAACCTAGAATTACCATTATGCTTTCAATTTTTCTTTTTGAAAGTTTTTTTGGTGCTATTGAACTTTGTATAGTAGTTATCTCTAAATTATTAAATTAAATTTAGTTTTTTTTTTTTTTTGATATATTTATGAAAAACTTGGTCCATGGTATTAGGATCATGGACATCCACTTCACACCCAACATACAACCTAAGACCCATGATGAACTTTCTAATAAAAATACTCATCTTTCTCATACTGAGGAACCTACTTAAGAAGCTTGGTTAAATTTTCCCAATACTTAGTCAATGATAAGTCTCCATGATTTATATTCTATAAATCTATAAATTAAATGTCAAAATAAATTTTTAATAGACACCAAGCACTAAAAAAGGTAAAAAATTATTCCTAAGTGGTGCTGGTGGAGTCAAGACCCATTTTTGACTTGTTGTTTGCCCACCAAGTTATTTCTTCACTATAAAGTTGGTATGCTCTCCACATTACCTTAGTCACCTTAGAGTAATTTAAAATTTCAAAATATTTATCCATTTTAGGGATCCAACCTTTATATACATCACCCAACATTATTCCAATAAAATTAGGTGGATTCACCTTTTTTATGTCTCACATAAGATCTAAATCTATTTGTATTATTATAGTTTGTTGTTCTTCAACATGCTCCTACTTTGGGTGGTTTTCCTAATTAGCTTGTTGTTCCTCAAGTTCTTCTTGATTTTATTCTTCATCATTCCCATGTATTTCATTTTCCAAGGTTATTATTTTATCTTGAGGTTCATTTATGACTATGATGATTTGATTGAGATTTACAACTTTCTCAATTACAATCTAGTTAGGATCAAGTTGCTAATCCTAATTGGAAGTTCCCTTAGTAATTATTCTTTCGTACAATATTTTATCCTACTCTAAGAGGAGAGATAGGTCAAAATTAGTGGACTCATTAGGTCTGAGTGTTTTAACCTAGGCAATGATACCACATGTAATAACCCCTCTAGGTTTTATTAATGAAAATTACACATTTTTAATAAATAAATTGTTTTAGTTAACCTTAATAATTAGTGAGGAAATACAACATAGTTTTACCATTTACACATAGTTATATAGTTATTAAAAATAATGAATTAATCTAAATACAAGACATAATTTATCATTTATCCATTGATTCAAGTATACAATTATTTTCCATTTTCATCTACCAAATTAGATTGCAATGGTGTAAAAATATATTATAGATTATAAATCATAAATTAAACTATTGCTCATCAATAAAATATTCTAAAAATTAGGTTATTCTAAATATATATCAAATGATTAGCTAGTTTTGCAATATAATATTCCAAATGTTAAATTTATACAAATTTTAACAACCACTATTGTGTAGGTCTAAAAAATACAATATTGTCAGAATTTTAATATTACAATATATATTCCAAATAATATCTCAAAATTTAAAATAATAGCCATGAGTATGTATCAAAATAGGTTTGACAACTATAAAGAGGGAGAGCATCATCTAGGTGTATTTATACAAACCATATGCCATTGGTCTCTTGCACACCTCCCCAACTAGGATTGGCCCTTCTCTTCATGAGAGGGTAGATAATAGTGATGTGAACATCAAGAACTAATCTTAAAAAAATGTGTAGTATGATCATTATTACATGAAATATCCATATAGACCATGGATAATTATCCTCTATCTAATATGACAACATGTAAGCGTGTAAACTAGAAGGTAAAATAGATAGACAATACATACAACTATAACATTACTTTGGCCAAAGTTTTTCATTATATTTTCATACTTCAAAAAATGTCGAGTCATGTCCACACACATCAATACTCTCTAATTGAATAAATGTAATTTTTTTCCTTCATGTTAACAGATAATGAGTAACTCAAAATAGGGCTCCTTGCCCATTAATCATTATCCTTAAACATGAATGCCCTCTAATTAAATTTAAATATTTATTAACAATATATCATAATATTCCATATGAACAAATCAACATAATAACATTTTTGATGTTTTTATTACATAAATTACTCATTTGAATAATTTTATTATTATTTCATCAAATTAAAGTTTATTTAAATAGTACCAAGTAGGATACAATTTATATAAATATTCTCATACAAATGAACTAGGTAAAACCTGTATTAAATAAATAAACCATATAAAATTTCAATGACCTATAATTTTCTAATTATTTTCAAGGACTTGTGGTGGATGCTTATACTTTACATTCAATTTGGTTCAAATACCTACCTCTACAATTTTTTTAAATAAATGAAAATAATTTCTAATATCCCATGAATTATTTGAAATTCCATATATAGCATAAAGATAAGAAAATACAAGAACTAATTAATCATAGATCTTACCATAAAACCATTTCTTAATGAGTAGGTCATATTAAAAATGCACATGGTATTTATAATTTGATAAAGTAGATGGAGATCATATGGCCCATAACCAAAAATTTCCCTCTTTCAATTCATGTCTAGAATTTCATATTGATAGGATACAACCTATCTTTTATTTTTTATTATATAATAAGATAAGATCAATTATTTAAAGTCTTAAACTTGAGTTATCTTTTCATTTTTATCTATTCATAACCATTAAAAATATATATTTTTATATCAAAATCATAAACTATATTTGATAACTTAGTCAATGATTCACACATTCTTATGGATGAACCAATCAACACAAGATTTTAATTTACAAATTGTCCATTATCTTCTTAAAATAAAAATATGATACTTTTTGTAACTATTCACTACCACTCATAAATAAATGTAGATTACCATTGTATTAAATAAGATTACATTAGAATGTACTTAAGCATGTAGGTGGTTATTTCTATGACCTACATGTTTAAAAATAGACCTCTTAAACTAAGAACGTAATTGTAATTAATTTTACAACATAATTAGGTATGTTTGTGATAAAGATCACTATGAAAAACCTATGGGTGAAAGCAAACTATCACCCACATATTTTTAGTGTTGAAACCTTTTAAATTTAATGACTAAAGTCCTTTCTCCATTACAAATAGTTAATAAAATTGAGTAAAATAATATCAAAAAATAACCACTTACAACCACTCCTTAGGCTTTCTATATTTTTAAAAATTTAAGACAAATAATACACTTGATTGAGTGTATACATCAAATAACATAACCTAGACATTTTACAATGACCTAAACCATATTTTTAGTTGATTATTATTTTCACTATATCAACTAAATGCCAAATAATATAATAAAATTATACCCTAACTAAATTGACTACAAAATCAACACAAAATAAATAATTCCTTTAATATAAAACTCAAATGTTTCCCCAAATGGAAGAAGGGAAATTATCATGACACATTTATTCATGATAGTCTAAGGCATGTTTCCAAGTCACATAATCCTAATCATAATTACATATTTACTTCAACCAAAAACTTGTTTTACCAAGAAAGGATCCATATTCTTATATAATGAATGCTAAAATAATAGTAGGGTTTTCAAACAAAAAGATATAGAATCATAATAGGTTAAACTAAAACCTAAGCTTAAAAAAACTATCAAAATACTTTCAATCAAATCATGTTTTATGTTACTTACATTTGAAATTATATTTACTACTAATATTTCTTGTCAAAATGTTACTGATATTGAATTCCTTCTTTGTTATCTTATTTTTCAATCATCCTTGTGTATTTTTCCATTTTCTGAGATCTTCCATTTATCTATTTTTATTCCATTGGTTCCATTCTTACCTTGGACAATATGGTAGGAAACTTTGAACTCTTCAAGACACTAGGATAAGTTAATAATTACATGCCTTAATTTTTGGGGAAACCAATATGAATTCCTTAACTACAACAACCCCTTATCCAAGTTAAATTCATTTCACAATGAATGCATAACCACCTAATTTTTTTAGCAAAAAACAATTTGTCAACATCCTCAAAATTTCTACATTTTTTACTCTCTTAGAAACCCTATCATTATTTTTCCAAAATAAATCCACATTGCCTTTTTTTGGTGGTAATACCTAATACCATCATATTTTCTCAAAAAAATTCCAACCAACCAAATATATTAATAAACAATATTTTAAAACTATTTTAATATGTTAATATTTGTAATGAAGACCAATGCCACTAAAATGTGGTTAATTTCCTAAGGTTATACGAGATTATCGATGTTCAAATAATTTAAAAATTAAACCAAGATAAATTTAATAAACATAACTATAAATAAACCATGACCAATAAACAAGTATTAAGAATGAATACACCATTATCAAAAAGTAGTATAGTCAAACACATAATTCAATAATATTAGTCTGCAAACCAAAGTAATGTTTAAATGACTTAAGATATAACATTCATAATTTACAATAATTGTAATAGTAAAAAAGAATAATGCAATATCAAAAATACTATCTAAATGCATAGGTAATTAGGATAACATACATCATTATTTTATTACAATAAGATAACTAACACATATAAATAAAAAACAACATATAAATAACATTATTGAAATTAATACTTAGGGTATATCCCATTAACATGTAACATTCCTTAATGTTCTAGGAAAAGAAAATTTTGGATAACATTTAAGTTTAGCATTCAGGTTTAGCAATGGAGCAAGAAGTGGCTGGTGATGGTGAGGGGGACCCATGTGGGTCATAAGGGTATCTCATGGATTTGGGCTTGAAGAGTGTGCCTTGCCATACATATTCATCAAAAAAAATTGTGAATAGGCATGGTAATACTATTAGAGAGGTCAGTAATATATCTCTCTTTACCAAAGATCCTTAGATAGGGGATATACCAATAACATCAAGCTTCTCTGGCCATTTGGTAAGCCCCAAAAAATGTTCATGGGTAGATAATCTCAAAGTAAAGATAGGAAAATACAAGGAATTATTTTTAGCTACAAATTTATCCACAACAAAATATTCAAGAGGTTTTCATATTGTCATTCCTGATGACCTGAAAACTAAGGCTTCTTTATTGTGTCTTTCTTGTTTGGTGGTCAAATTTCTTGGTCCACAACCTAACATAAAATGGTTTAGGGCTTAGGCTAGGATACATTGTAAATTAAGAGGGTCTTTGGATATCTCAAAATTTATCAATGATTTTTTCCTAATTAAATAAACCAATGATGAATATAGTGCTCATATCTTGGTAGGAAGCCCTTGGTTTATGGGCAAATTTGGGCTTTTTTTGAAAAAAAGGAAGGTAGGATTTGATCTATAATATGAAGATATTCATAAGTTAAAAATTTAGGTGCATCTTATTGGTCTTCCTCTAGAATTTTTTTAAATAAGAATTATTCATTAGTATAGAAAAACTTTGAGTAATCTAATCGATTTGACTCTGCTACTAAAGTTAGGACCTGCATGGTACACACCTGATTCTATGTAAATATAAGAATGGATCAAGAATTACCCCATTTTATTATTCTAAGATTCTCAATTGGATAAAGGATTTATAAATTTTAATATGAATAATCTTTATTGAAATTTGAAGGATGTAGGAAACTGGGACATATGACTAGAAATTGCCCCTCCTTTGTTAAAAAGGGTAATGCTTTTGTCTTAAAAAAGGATCAACACACTTGGTTGAGGAAATAAAATACCATTATAAAAGATATTTAATTGATGACTCATCCTTTTTCTCAAGAAAATTATCTTTCTAAGGATCCTTTTTTGAATACTCACATTATCTTAGTCCTAGATAACACTATAGTATCTCCTAAGATTTTGGATGCTTCTACATTAGTTAATAATCCAACTTCAGTAGAGGTTAACATAAGGGATAATGAAAATTCTTTAGATATTAATTAGGTGATTAATTTAGAGAAAAAATAATTTATATAAAGGACAAAAAAACATAACTATTTCAAGTAAATAAAATTTTACAAAACCACTTTGGTATTAATGAGATAGATCAGATGATTTTAGTTCTCCAAAATACTAAAAATCCTTCCATAGATTATGCATCTCTGGTGGATCAGAATATTTTCCAATGTTTAGAAAATATGGAGGAAGGATAAATGGGATGTGTATCCTGAAAGAATCTTTCTCCATTAAAAGTAATTTTTACTAACACATTTTAGGACCACATAGTGTTGGTTAATGACAAGGATAAAAATTATTTCTCTAATAAGATATCTTCTTCTTATACATCCCCAAGTTTTAAGGTGGATTGTACTAAAGAGGAGAAGGAATTTAATTTAGATGGGTATAATATCCATGAAAATATATGTTTAATAAACAAAATAGGAATATTTTGTCAGCTAAAACTAGAAAGAATAAAATAGAGAATGGCTATCAAACAATTCTAAAGCTCAAACCAAGTAGAGAATCTATTGGGCAAAAAAATAAATAGTAAAAATTAAGTTTACGTCATGGAATATTAAGGGTTTGAACCATTTGAAAAAACATAGAGTATTCAAGGATATGACAATTACTAATCAATCAATGATTCATTCTATCAAAGAAATGAAAATGGGTAGTAGTGTATTGAAGATTAAAAAAATAGCTTTGTAAGGAAGCAATGTTTTCTAGTGTAGGCTTTGATGGAGATCTATCATTGATACATTTTGGGATGATAAGAGGGTAAAGGGTGAAATGTTTATTAAAAATGGACACCATCTAACAATTTTGTTTACTAATCTTTTATAGGATATATCCAATATTCTCTCAAATATTTATGCTCCTAATATGATTATTGGTCAGAGAAGATTATGGTTGGATATGGTGTATTTCATAAACACATGTAAATATTTTAAATGGATGTTTTTGGGTGATTTAAACACCCTAGTTAGTGTAAAAGAAAAGAAAGGGGGTGTCCAATACTTATTTGATGGTATGAGGATCTGGGTAAATTCATTATTGTCAATGGGTTATTATATATTGAGCTAAAAATATCTCCTTTCACCTAGTTGAATAAAAGGATTGGTAAGAATATTATTCAAATAATATTAGATTAGGCTCTTATCTCCCCTGATTGGTTTAGCATCTTGGATTTTAGCTTATCATCACTCCTGAGGATTGGATCCAATCACAATAGATTGGTGATAAACATTCTACCTAGTTTTAAAACTCAAAAAACATCATTCAAATTTGAGCATATGTGCTTTGTTCACCCAGAACTAGTGGTAAGAATAAATGAATGTGGAAACTTTAGGAACAACTATATTTAAGTTTGTACAAAAATTTAAGAATGTCAATAAAAAAATATGTGTTTGGAATCATGAGATTTTTGTCAATCCATAAAAAAGAGGATATCAAATCAAATTTACTTAGTCTTGAAGATTGTATTACTTATAAAGGCCTCAATAAACATTTATTTCATCCAAAGTAATAACTAGAGACATTTTCATTTCATTCTTGATCAATAGGAATCTTTCTAGAGATAAAAATTGAGGGCTACTTGGTTAAAGGAGGGAGATCATAACACATTTTTTTTCATTTAACTATGATCAAGAATATAAGTCATAATGGAATTAATAAAATATTTGATGAGGGTAGATCCCTTCATACTAATCCTATAGTTATTAAAGATAAAGTGGTGAGTTTCTTCAAAGATATTATTGCTCCCAACTTGGTTCCTGATAGACAATTAACAAAATATTTTATTCAACATGTCCCTACTCTTATTACTAACAATGATAATGACATCATGTTAAGGTATGTAATAGAATATGAAATAGAGGCAATGATTTTCCTAATGAACAAAGACAAAGTACCAAGATCAAATGGCTTTCCTATGTATTTTTTCCAAAATTATTGGGATAATATTAAGTAGGATTTATGGTCGATGGTGGATGAATTTTTCTCCTCTAACAAACTTCTCAGAGAGTTTAATAATATTTTTATATCTCTCATTCCCAAGAAGAAAGGGGTCTCCAAATTCAAAAAATTTAGGCCTATTATGAGTTGTAATTCTACCAATAAAATCTTTAAAAAGATTTTGGAATTGAGGATTCACCCATTTTTGAATAAAATAATTTATTTTAATAAAGGAGGATATGTCTCAAGAAGGCAAATCTAGGATGGTATTATGGTAGTACATGAGATGACACATTCTATGGTTAAAAGTAAACAATCAAGTATGATTTTTAAAATTGATATGGCCAAAGCTTATGATAGAGTTGACTAGGGTTTTTTGGACTTAGTTCTAAAAAACATTGGTTTTCAAAAGCATATTAGAAGGTTAATTTATAGCAACAATTCAATGTCTATGTTTTCTATTATTATTAATAGCTTCTTAGGTGGATTTTTTGGGAGTGAGCATAGAACTAGATAGAGTGACCCTTTGTCTCCCTTCTTATTCATTATAATGGTAGATTCTCTAATTAGGAACATTCTAAATGTGTTTGCACAAGGTAGCTTGAAGGGTTTTAAATTGGCCTCAAGGGCTCAACCTTATATTCACCAATAATTTGTTGATGATATGATTATTATAGCATTGGATTTGATAAGGGAGGCTAATGAAATAAAGTTTATTATAGATAGTTATGCAGTTGTCTCAAAGTAGTTGATAAACTATTCCAAAAGTGACTTATTTTTTATCAACACATTAGGTCTCCATCAAAGAAAGATTGTAAATATTCTAAATTTACAGATCAAGGAACTTCCCTCAATTTATTTTGGCATGTTATTTTTCAAAGGGAAAATGAAATCTAAATTTTGGTACCCTCTAATTGAAAGGTTTCAAAGTAAGTTTTCTAGTTGGAAATGGGATCTACTTTCTTAGGTGGGTAAAGTGTTGATCATAAAAAGTGTTTTACAGTGTCTCCATATCTTCATTATATCCCTCTTCAAAATGCCCAAGGTTATCTAAGAAAATTTTGATAAAATTCAAAAAAGGTCTTATAGATGGGAGTGGAAGATATTCACAAATTCCCTCTATTGGCTTGGGATAAGGTATGCCTACTAAAATCCTTTTGAGGGATGGGTATTCTAAATCTTTCCTCTATGAATAAGGCATTAGTCACAAATTTGTGTTGGAGACTCATCAAGGAACCAACTCCTTGGGCACAAACATTTTTTATGCCAAATATATTCATTACAAATATCATTTATTCTTCCTTACTAATCCTACCTTTATTAAAGGATCTATAATTTGGAATTTATTTTCTAAGAATAAGGATACTTTATTAAAGGGTTTCAAGTGGAAGCTGGGTAATGGTTATAATATAAGATTATGGAAGGATCATTGGATTCTTAATCATTCATTAGAGACTCTTGAACCATGGAATCAAGTTGTTCATTCTATCTCTTCCATTTTAGGAGAAATGGTGGTGGATTATATATAGGTTTATAATGGTAGGAAAATTCAAAAAAATCTAACTCTTGATAATGTTGATGTTACTTCAGGCACTATTATTTTAGATCTTAATTTCATTCTCAAGGGTAACTATATTACAAATATATAATGGGAGGATGAACTAATTTAGATTAATTCAATGAATGGAAACTATCATGTTAATTTTGGATATTTAAAGCTTCAAAATTTTATAGAGAAGTGAAATCCTTTGGGTTAGGTATGGAACAAAAATCAACATATTCATATGGTTGAGCATCCAAAATAGAATATTATATTGGATAATCTAAGTAAAAGAGGCCTTATTGTGGTAAATAGATTTATACTATGAGAGAATCCTTGGGAATTTGTTAATCACATCTTACTTGATTGTGTGTACACTTTCCACATTTGGGTATCTCTACTACAAAGATTCAATGTTTCTTGGTATCTACCTTCATCTATTATGGAGGCTTGATAGGCTTGGTATTGTCCCTTTGTTAACCAAGAACTCAAGTAGATTTGGAATATGGATTTCCCTCATATTCTATGGGGACTTTGGAAGGAATTCAAAAATAAAATATTTATGGAAAATAAAATAACCTTTTTTAGAATATCTAACAAGATATTTTCCCTCTTATCTAAAAATTTCAAATATATAAGATGGGGAAAAAGGTTGCCTTTCTTACCATTTGAGGAAACCATATCTAAGGAGTGGAAACTCAACCTTGACAACAAAAATTTGGTATATCCTAATATATCCTTGAGAATATTTGTGATATGGTTGTCTCCTCAACCTAGTTGGGTGAAATTGAATTTTGACAAGTCTTCTAAAGGGAACCCTGGACTTTTAGGACGTGGAGGTTATGTTCAAAACAATCAAGGAGAGCTTATTTATTCTTATGAAGGAAGCATGGGCTTCCAAACATATCATTTATTATAAGCACTAGTGGCCTTTTGGGGGTCTAGGTGGACCTTGAGTTGGTTTCCAAAATATTTGTATTGAGGGGGACTCTCTAAATATCATTAACTATATCAATAAGAAAAATGTGGTAAACTAGTCTATATTACATATAATAGATGAAATAATTTAGTAAAAAAAAGGCTTTGAGAAGGTTTTATTTCAACATACTTATAGAGAGGGAAATGTGTTGGCTGATACCTTTGCCAATAAAGGGGTAGAGGCCAAGGAGTTCAAAGGAATAGTTTGAAGGTCTAACCCAATCATGTCAATGATATTATTAGTAAGGACAAATCTAACATATGCATTCTAATCATGAAGTTTCCATATCTATGATTAGGATTAACACATTATGCCATGATTTGAAATGGGTGTATACATTATGAAAATTAATAATAAAGTATGTAATAATAGAAAAAAATGGTATACTATTTCTCATCATTACTCAGTCATCCAATACTACAATCTTTGAAGTCTATTTGTATTTGAAAATTCAATTAATTTGGTATCCCTTCAAGCACATTTTTGGTAAAGTCTAAAAATAGGTATTCTACAATGGGAGGTGATCTAAATAGATTAAAACCCATGAATGTAGATCATATCAAGAAGAAGCTAAAGATTTGGCAAATTCTACATATAGGGCATATTACCAAATTTATTGATCATATTTGTGGATACGATACATATCTCTCACATTTATTTACAAATAATTGGGTGGACCATGTGGTTAATATCTATAACGTTTCTATTGAAATCACTAGGAGTTAATTTATAGGTTTATTGGGCTAAAAATTGAAGAAAATTAATATATAAGATTGACTACGCACCTTGAGAAGGAAAAAGATAAGTTTCTGGTGCATGATGAAAATCTCATGTTTTTCCAAGGTGGATTTAAGAGGGAGCATTTCCTATTTCCATTTGATGAAGTGTTTGAGAAAATCATAATGTATGTTACCCTTGATGGACACTATAAATTAGTGCATTACTATAATCTCTCTTTCCTATATTATCTCCATCATAAGATCCTTGTTAGTTTTCATTTTTCTATTTTACATTCCTTGGAACATTTTGTCAAAGAGGTCCAAATGGGAAATAAAATAAAGCTGGTGTATCATGTGGTTATTTTTATTATATACAAGTTTTCTAGGATCAGAACCCTTTCCTCAATATTCCATTGATAAAAATAATCATTTAAATATGAATTTCTCTCCAATTGGGCCTCTAAAATGGATTCTAAGAATTAGTTTTAAACCTAAACCTAATAAGTTTGAGGTATTGATTTCACCTCACAATAGGGTCGATAACAAGGAAGAGGGCTCATTCAATGATCAAATTTTTGACCACCCACATAAAGTGATTGATATTAAGTAGAGTGACAAGCATATTATTGAGGAACATGATACTATAATCAATACTTATTCACTTTACATTAGATAAGGCACAAAATAGGATTAGACAGGTAACAAAGGAAATAATAATAATGTTAGTGTACAAATAGGGGATCATCATTCTAATGTTCAGGCCAACTTTGATTTGAACTCAATGAAGGATATAGATAATAATCAAAGCATAATCTAAGTATTGGAGGGTGAGGTAAGCCTACATAAATCTTTCCTTAATTGATTTATGAAAGATCATACATGATTGAAACAAGAGATCAATAATCTCAATAAAAAATATGGGTGTTTTTGCACAAGGGAGAAGGAAGTGGAAATAGTGACTCAAATTATCATTATTACTAATAGAATTAATATTTTGGAGAAGTGAAATATAGAGATCAAGGAAAATCTTAATATTATTTTTAACTTCAGCAATGTAATGGTAAATAATACAATGCAAAGTATGGAAGGGTTATCTGTATTTTTTAATAATGCAAAATAAAATGAGGATGACGCTAGGCCCAAGAAAAAGCTTAAAGGAGTCACTAATATTAATAAAAAGGATAAAATAGTAGGTGTATTGGATAATAATTAACAAATTATGATAGAGGAGTAGTCTACAACATATGAGGAATGGAAGAAAACCCACAGCTAATTATTTTTGCTTTGTAATGTAAGCTATGTATGAGCTATTTTTCTACTGTGTTTATTATTTATTTCCAATGTATTTTAGTTTTTTACTATGATTTTTAATCTTTTTCTTTATGTTATTGTCCATGGAGGTGGTTCTTTTTTATAAGTAGGACCCCTCTAAAACCCTTTTTTAACTTCAATAAAAACATTATTCAAATAATTATGTTCATGTATATGTCATTTTGGTTTCATTATATTTGGTCTCAGTTGCTACTATTTGACACCCTCTCCCTTATGATGCTCTCCCTTTTAATTTTTTATAGGAGGGGATACCCTATCCTACATCCACCTCATCTACAAAATAAGTAGTTAGTCTATGATTTTAAACAAAATGACTAAAATACTCATAATTTAAATACATCAAATGAACTACTACTTATTCAATACAACTATAAATGAAATCATCAAAACATAAAATTTTAAAATCATAGTAATGCAATATACTCAGATATATAATGTCATCATGATTATAATCAATCATAAAAGTAATAGAACAATAGTATAATTAAGAAGCATATATCCTAATATACCATGCAAAATTAGAAAAATAATTAATCAATAGTTTAATCATTTGTTTTCAAACAAGTGATGTTTGTAATGAGTAGGATAGGATGTAGTGATTCTATAATTGGGTATAAGTGATGTAGAGTACCATATTGTTGATAATGTTGGTTCAGGCCATGTTGAAAACCTTGGTATTATGCCCTATACTATGCACATCGTGGTTATGTTATATTAAAGATGGAATATAGACACTTTTACTTTATGGATCCTTGTAGGGGAGATTAATGTGACTCATTAGTATTTTTAAAATATTTTTATACTACCAGTGGTTAGTTCTTGTACTAGTATATAGTGTGTACAAGGAAAAATACTTAATAGTCATTCTCATCAATATATGACTAGTCATGTTTGAGGAATACATTATCCTATTAATGATATAACTATTTTTTTATTAGATATTATGATATCAAATTTTCCATGATCATGGAAGTTTTTATGTTGTCTATAGGATTCCTTTATAGCAGTAGATAAAGGATGTATATAAATTTCATATTGTATGCACATTATTGTTCATGATATTTAAGATTAAAAGACCATGAATTATTGGTGACACACCATGGTGGCCTATCTTTAAAAATATTTTTATAGGTTTACTAGAGATGATTATAATGGATATTTGGGGTCAACCACTCTTTTTCATGGATGAGATTATGAGAATATAGTAGTTACATGGCTAATGGGGCTATCATGTGTAAATTAGGACCATCCCCAAATACATGCTCAAAGGTCACAATGAGCATATTGGTTAGATTCTTATAGACTATTCTATATTTCTTGATCATTTATCACATGATTCATTCTCATAAAAACAATATAGAGGGATTATAGGTTGTTTCAAGGATGTCATGAAGCTATGGACCATTAGAGTTAGATGTTGGTTTCATGATAGGTTTATAGGTGTGTATGATATATTTAGTATATGTGTGTCATGGGATAGTTCTTGATT